>JAMPIV010003917.1:0-2500 GCA_024509875.1 Oreohelix idahoensis | reverse complement strand
CGTGATGTCTATGAACAAAATCAAACATTGACAGCAGTCATCGTGATGTATACGCACCCATGACAGGTATTAAACATTTATAGAATTGAAGCCTACAAACACGCACGGGCGATATCAACCATTTATGTAATCGCATCGTATAGCATAACATGGGGTGATAATCAACATTTATACAATCGGATCATACAACATTAGGCCTGTAATGTTAACATTGCGAGAAGCGAAGATAACATACCTGGGTAATAATTGATAAAATCGAGATATAATCATATTTAGATAACACTGACGTTAAATAGACAACGCGTCCGTTATATCAATGTATAATGGAATCATGGCATGACACACGTGCATGTAAATCAGCATTGCAGAAATGAGTGGATTTCCCGTAGAATCGAAACAGGACTTCCGCTTATGTAGCTAGGCAGGTGGTGCCGTTCGGAAGGTCATGGGTTCTATTCTCCGGTAAGCCACTCACTTCTGTTGTTTTTCTATTGTCCTAGTTTTCTACTTCTGTATTTCTCACGAGTGCCTGAAACATTCCTTTATGTGTATAATATTTTATTTATTTACTGTTTACAGGCATCGGTTTCCCCTCTTTATTGTTTAATTGGTAATTGAAAATGAGAAGTTTCTAGAATTTAGACTCTCTACTTGTATGTGTAAAATAGACATTGACGTAATTTGACGCGGCAGCATACACATAAACCACCTAATGCTTAAGATAGGTCCCGCTCTGTAGGAGATCCCGCACTATCGGTAGATCCCCGTCTATCGCAGATCCCATTGTAGATCCTCTCTAATCGGTAGATCCCGCTCTATCGGTAGATCCTGAATCGGTAGATCCCAGCTCTATCGGTAAGATCCCTGCTCTATTCGGTAGATACCGCTCTATCGTAGATCCCTCTCTATCGGTAGTTCCCGCTCTATCGGTAGATCCCGCTCTATCGGTAGATCCCGCGACTATCGGTAGATCCCGCTCATATCCGAGATCCCGCTCTATCGGTAAATTCCTCTCTATCGGTAGATCCCTCTCTATCGGTACGTATCCCCTCTATCGGTAGATCCTGTATCGGTAGATTCCCCTCTATCGGTAGATCCCCGCTCTATCGGTAGATACCGCTCTATCGGTAGATCCCGCTCTACGGTAGATCCCTCTCTAATCGGTAGATCCCTCTCTATCGGTAGATACCGCTCTATAGGTAGATCCCACTCTATAGGTAGCAAAAGAAATTCCCGCTCTATATGTATATCCCGCTCTATAGGTATATCCTGCGTTGTACGTACGTAGCATCCCGCTCTGTATAGGTAGATCCCGCTCTACAGGTAGATCTCGCTCTGTAGGTAGGAATCCCGCTGTATTGGTAGATCCAGCTCCATTGTTACACATCCCACTCTTTTGGTAGATCCCGCTCTAATAGTAGATCCCGCTCTATAGGTAATCACAAGAGATAAATTTTGTTAGATCTGTAGGTAACAGAGGAGGCGAAAGAGAACATATTTTAAAAGCTAGAGAAATGCCAACTAAATCCTTTGCGGCGTTCAAAACGCGGTTTTATCCCAAAGGATTAAAGGTTGCATCGTCCAAATCAAAACTCACGAACTAGTTTATACAAATTTACTTTATTTACGTGAAGAACGTGAGATAGGAACCGCGATCTTTTTCTTTGAAGTGAAGTGAGCATGTCGTAAAATATATTTTAATTTGGAATTTACGCCGCTCTGAAAGATAGAACTGCAGGGAAGCACAGCGCTGGTCACAGATCAAGTTACATATCGTTATTTTACATTTGCGTTCCTTGCGGAGCATGCAGCCCGCAACTGTAGCTAGTCCCATGCAGGAAACCTGTACCCGTACGCATATCGCATGCTCTTGTAGTAATGGTTTCTGTGGCAATTTGTTTTTTACATGGTGAGATAGAGGTTGCCTAGGCTCACGCAAAATTACATAAAGGCTACACTTATTCCACTTTGTGAATACTGTACTCTTAATCTGAAAAAAAGGCATGTGAAGGTAGATTTTTAGAGAGCTTAGTGTTTCTAAAGTAGATTCCCACCGCTCCCTGCGTTGCCTGCCCGCTAACGTAACGATTAGCTATAATCGCGTTTCCGCGTTGGTATCTTATAAACTACCGTATTGTGGTTTAACTGCAGTTCGTGTTATGCTCTTACAGTTTAAGAATCCTTGTTGCAAATAAATGCTTTTAACTGTTAAAAATAGGACAGAGGTTTTTCGCAGTGTTTGACGCAGGGAACTGTGTCTTGAGTTTTCATATAGTGTAGTTTGAGTTTTCTCACAGTGGCGGTACCAAAATGGGTGTGAGGATTTGTCGAGAAAAATATTAATGCAAAACTACTTAATTTATATAATGCTTACATGTAAAGGCGGATAAATAATACAGTGTCCTGGCGTGAGAGCATATACCACTACACCAGAGCTCATCCATCTCAATAAAAGTTAAAATAAACAATTGAAAGTAAAGTGGGTTACTAATTTACTCTC
>JAMPIV010003916.1:0-169760 GCA_024509875.1 Oreohelix idahoensis | reverse complement strand
ATCTAGCATGGCCATTTCATACTCTGGCATTGAAATCTCCGAGCATGATAATTTCATCTAGACAGTCATCCACTGTCCTTTGAAGCAGCTCGAAGAATTCTTCCTTGACCTCTGCTCTCTCATCCTCATTTGGCCCATACACTATGACCAGGTTGACTATGGTTTCTCCTTCTTTTAGTTTTACAACCATAATGCGCTCCGAGACAAAGTTCCATCCCTTGATACTATCTTTCTGGGTTTTTTTGCCACAATGCAACCCACGCCCCCTTTAGCTCTTTCAGATGTGGGTACATCACTGTTTAGCAGAGTGTTGCCATCGAGATCCATGACTCCTTGTCCCTTTTTCTTTGTTTCGGTAATAGCAAGGATTTCTAGTTTTGCTTTCCTCATCTCTTCCATCAGCTCCTCTCTTTCCCATTTATACTTCATGTGTTCCAAGTTCCATAAGTCGTAGTCCGTAGTCCGTTCCAGTTCGTCGCCTTTAGAATCAGTCCGGTTTTCTATCTTATATTACTTGTAATCATAGTTTAAGACAAACAGGTGATTGGCCTGTTGTGCCTTTGCATGGTGGAGGGGCTGCCTCCTTACGGCCTCCATGCAGGCCGCCCTCCTCCTTTTTCATCCGGGCTTGGGACTATATATATTCTAGTAGACTGTCTGACTAATCTAGATCTGTTGTAGAGATAGGCTGACCGAGAGAAGCTTCTCGAGTGTCAGGGACAGACTCTATTATTCTCCACCATCTCACTCGTGAAAAATCTATTTCTATTATTATCTCCCACTGAGCTATCACCTGTTCTATTTCTATTCAGAAGGGGCCAACCTAAGTCTTAATTCCCCTATCACAAATCTACGACAGCATTAATATTGAGAAAAAAAAATCTATGATAATTAGCAAAACAGACGAAAAGCCCACATTAAAGATAGGCATAAATGGGAAAATCCTGGAACAAGTCAAGAGCTACACATATCTTGGTCATATAATAACAGAAGATGGCAGATCTGAAACAGAAATCAAGAAGAGAATAGGAATGGCTAAAGCTACATTCAACAACAGGAAACATATACTGACATCTAAAGAGTTATTTCACAAATTAAAACTGAGAATCATAAAATGTTATATATATTCTGCACTACTGTATGGTGTAGAAACATGGACAATGAATAAGCAATTGAACGAACGAATTGAGACTCTTGAGATGTGGATGTATAGAAGAATGTGGCGCATCTCATGGAAAGAGAAGAAAACAAATAATGAAGTCCTACAAAATCTAGGTATGAAAAGAGAATGAGGGAGATCGAAGTTAGGCAGCTAAAATAATTTGGCCACATAAAAAGGCATAACACCGTGCAGACGAACCATAACAGAAGAGAAACCATAACAGAAGAGAGAGTTGAAGGCAAACGTGCAAGGGGAAGACAGCACTATAAGTGGGAAGATAACATCAAGAGATGAACAGGAAAGAGTCTATCAGAGTGCAGCACCAAGACAAGAGACAGAAGACGTTGGAGATCCAGTACAGCCAACCTTCGTTGTGGGGATCAAGGTTGCCACTCAAGTTCTAGAGATAAACCCAGATGTTCTTCTAAAAACAACCCAGAAATACCCAGATTATTTTATGCCTCAAATACACGGGATAGACGATGCTTACACAATCTTTTAGTGCAACTGTAGCACAAATAAGCTGTGTGCTTCCAATTTTTATTTATTTCTTCATTTTTATTTTATTTTGTATTACCAAAATGTCACAATTATATAAAAATGATTTTATTAACACCCCAATATATGAACTCTTGAAAACGAGATATTTTAAGAGTAACATACTTACAGTAGTTACATTACCAAAATGTTCCTCAAATCAAATATAAAATGTTAGTTGTAACTTGTTACTGTTGAAAATTGTCACTTGTCAGCGACTCCGGCATCCATGTCGACAACTTCTCCTTCGTCAAGATCATATGCATGAATTGACAACGTGGAATCTTGATTGTGGAGTTCCAAAATCTTTGCATATCTCTGCCGACAACGTCCTTCACGCACATCTTCAACCACGCTTTTATTAGGATTAAACTTATGACAAACTCCATCTTTGGCAACTGCTTGCTTAAGTAGTATTCGATTGGAAACTGTTTCACACAAAAGCTTGTTGGTTTGTTTAGTTTTAACTAAGTTAACCTTCGAAAACACTCTTGCGACGCATGCTGAGGAGTGAGGTAGTGCCATAAGCATGCACATGAGGTCAGCCAAAACATCAAATTTCTTCTGGTTATTAGCATCTGTTACTTGTTGCAGTCCCAGCCAGAATGCGGGCGGATCCTCATCCACCAGATGTCCAAAATCTTTTCGGTACGATGCTAGTTCTCGCCATTGATCAGACAGACGATCAAGGCTCTCTTCTGAAACAACTATTGGGAACTGCGCTACTAATGGAATGACAGAAGGTTTGTTGATCTCGAGAGCTTGCTTTGGATCCAACAACTGCATTTGCGCCAGAACACTGTTTTGTCCAAGTGGGAACCTGCGTCGTATTTGAGTACAAAGTTCAATCAGGTATGCCAATACATCCTTGCGAAACTGGACTTCTTTATCTCCTAACGGTTGTCGGATTAACTGCTCTTCACATCGTCCACACAGCTCATTGTAATTCAGTTTCTTGTGCATCTGTACATTCGAAGGATCAATGTTGGCAAGAGTGCGATGCTTATGTTGCAATACTTCGTGCCTAATAAACATACTGAGAAGAAAACGATACTCTCTTGTTGCACTCGTGTACAATTTGTGAAAATGGAAGTTCTCGGACTGGAATTTGATGTTCATGACGTTAACTTTATCCAGTTTGTAGCCGACAAATAGAAGCGTGTGCTTTGTGTCAACAGTGCTCATCGTCTGCAGGATTTGTCCCGCACCGTCGACGTTGTCATAAGAGGTTTTGATGTTATAAAAAAATGGGCTATCCTGGACAAATAGGTGTATCAGATGATACCAGGATAATGCCAGATAAGAGACTGGTCTTATAAGTAATACCCCTTTCTCTGAAAAAAGCAAGGGTGTATAGACATCAAAGTGGGGTCAAGCTATGTAAGTTCTCAGAGAAGATGATGATGATGTACTCTGAGTCCCTAACTGCTACCTCTTCTGATCCCAAATTGATTTAGATTATCTGTGTTGTGTTATTTGGCACATTGTCTAGGGTAATGTATTTAATGTAACAGGTATTGATTTCAAACAGAACTTAAACTTTAATAAAATTATCAAGCAAGGCTGGATGAAATTTTATGTACAATTTAATTGTCCTGAACCTCAATCTTTTAGGTCAGGAATTCTCAAAATCAAGAAAATGATATTTATACAGTAAAATAAATATGTTGGAAAATCTGTTCCATTTTTGTAAAGTGGTCACAGTAATAACTACACACACAGTTCTTGTTCATAATCTTGATACTTCTACTAGTACTACACTGTAAGGTCTTTTGATTACTTTGGAAGGTCTGATATTTTTATCCTACAAAGGTTTGTAAGTTTTCTTGGGTGAATGAGTTTGGACAAACTGACATTGCCTTCTTAAAGGACTTATCTTTAGACTGTTTCTGCTGCTGTTCTTTCAATAGTAGTCAGAATCACCAACTTTGTGACTCCTGGCTGAGAAGATGGGGTCTAGCTCCAGGTTTATACGGAGCTCTCAACTCCCACACGCTCTGCCTCACAATTGAATGCAGCCACGAGGTAACTTCGTGATATAACCCTCAGGCAATAAACACACAAGCTGAACTGGCCTCAATGGGAATCTAGTTCTGCTAACAGGTCAGAACGGCAAAAGACTGGGTAGACACAGTCTGCTAGATTCATTCAGCTCGGTATCTTTTCAAATAATAGTGGCCGTTTTCTGTAAGACCCTGTTGCTATTTATAGAACTACCCCCGACCAATCGGAGGAAAAGTCAAAAAGTGAATTTTTGGGACTTGTGGTTTATGCGGTTCTGAGCGTGTTTGTATAATCTGACTGATTTTTAATATTTTATATTATAGTTATTGGTGGACAGATTTTAATTATCAAAAGCGATAATTAAACGGCCAATTGTTCTCTATCGCTCTATATGGATATTCCTTAGTTATTTCTTTGCATTTCATTCTGGGTAATTTTTAAGTAATTAAATTTGGCATTACCCTGATATGAAAATATCACTAAAATAAATTTTTCTACCACAATAAAATTTTCTCATGCGTGAATATTTATGCTTATGTGTTAAGCAATATCAGCGCTATAATTTGAGACATTTCCTTTTGTTTAACTATCTTTAGTTGTTAAGAAATAAAATATCTTCGTTCGGTCAAAAACACAAACTAGGCATTGTTACCAAGTTAAAAGGTTTCTTTATCCTTACCAAAAAAAAAAAGGAAGCACTTTGAGTGGTTGTTAAATTTGTACTAGGCTCTTCGATAATTTTGGTGGGCGGTAGATTTTGACTTGGTTCCTAGACAAATTCAAACTACACTAGATACATTTTTGGCGGCACATTTGACTGGGCCCTCAGACAAATTTCAAATACTATAGTTATTTATAGATTTATTAAAAATACGATAGCTAGTTTATGAGCGGGAATTTGAGCGTGGTGTAAGACAGATTCAAAATTTTATGACATATCTCCCCCGTTTGAAAAGCGTGAACCACTAGTGCAGCTTTCGTGTCTGTATTACACTCACGTTCAAATTATGTCAAATTGACTCTACTCTGCCTTAGTATTATCATGGATTACTGCAGGTGGGTCAGTCAAGTAGGCACTACACAAGAAATTTGCCTCAGACCTCTGCAATCCAAGAATCTATTGCATGATGTGTTAATAAACAGCTCCAGGTGGGAATGCCTGGCAAATGCTGATTATCAATCAATATTCACCATTACTCTTCTCTGAGTCTGTCCCTTGACATGTCCAGAGGTTTTTAGATGTTCCTCAAGGTTACAATATTTATGAGGAGGAGATCTATAAAATTGGTGATATCAGAGTTATGTAAGGGATCCAGTAATTTCCTCATCAGCCTGGATAACACACTCAGAGTATTCTCAATCCAAAAAAGCAACATATGAATTCAATGTGCCCCCCCCCCCCCCCACGAAATGATCACAGCCAACAATTGAATTTGGAAAAACCCTTTTCTAATATTCATGTATGACTCTTATCTTGCCATTCAAGTAGAGTCCCTATTCACCAGCTGTTTCTCAGCCCAACGGCACTGGTGATATAATATGGGGAAATGAATTTCCGGCATCCAGAATCAATTCTCCCGGTAGCATTGCTATATAATATGTGTGATCTCAATCCAGTGTCCGTTCAATACTTCCAATGGACTGTATAGGGTCGGCCAACTGTCGCTGGTGCCCTTCATAATGCTACTTAATAGCCGTATGTCGAAGTGAGCTTGACATTAGGCCAATTGGCCAAAAGCCCGCTCCAAACTTTTCTGGGGAAATTTCTGAGTTTCGGTTTCAAATTTGGCTGACTAACCTCATTACTATTTTTAGTCAGTTCCAGGAAATCCGATCTACATTGTATCGGGTGGGACTGGTCTGTGTTTTTATTCACTCTCGGTACCCTCCAAAGATTTGCCATAGTCACTGGCTTTCTGGAAGACTGGGTGTGAGAAGGTGCATGCCTATTCACGTTATCTACCTTATCATGTTTATTTTCAAATTCAGGCCTAAGGTTGCCACAATGCTTTTCTCGGTCCTGATTATTTTCTCCATGTGGGGAGTTTACCTTGCTACATTGTGCACAGGCAGTTATATACTGAGCAATGTCCTCAGCTACGCCTGGCCAGTAATATCTCACTGATGTCCTTTGACAGGTGGTGCCAATCTTCTGATGTCCACCGTCTGGATCAACATGTGATCTTTCCATAACTTTTTCCCTATATCTCCATGGCAGTACTAACTGTCCATATCCTTTGGGTCCTGCTCCAGCTTCTCTGTAGAGCAGTCCATCCTTCAAATAAAATTCTCCCTTCTTAGGGGGGGGGGGGGTTTATGGTTGTTTGGCAATTTGCCAAAGCAAGGTTTTAACGTTTTATCTTTGGCCTAGGCCTTTTTCATCTGTTTAGGATGAATAGTAAGTGGTATTCCCTCCTCCTGACTAGGGGTCGACCTGACCTGGAGCGTTGCCATGATCACAGGTTTTATAGGGCTCCCTAGAAAAACATATCTTTTTTCCTAATACCAGCGGGTAATTAGGTTCGTCACACACTGCTGCACTAATCACTCCTTCCACGTACCTAGCATTGACATTGATCTTGGCTACGGGAAGTGTCATGGTAGGTGTTCCTTTTAATGCCCCTTGTATCTCCACTTTGTCTGTGGTATACTGATCTGGGTGCACCAGGGTTGCACTCACAACTGAGTCATATTCCAAACCTGAATCGTAAAGGCACTTGACTTTCGTACCATTACATACTACTTCTTCACAGATGGGGGGATGATGGAGATCTATCTGACTGTCTGTCAGTTTCTTCCTTCCCTTGTCAACTGTTATCATGCAAGCAGCGTGATATGGAGGAACTTTCGTACCACATTCAATTGTGTTGTCGTTGCCCATACGACAAATTTTGCACCACTTATTACTTTGTCTGTAGGGTTTCTTTTCATTTACCTGAGGGTTTCTGTCTCTAGGATCAAATCTAGGCCTATCATAACCTTGTTTGAATTTTTGTGGTTGATCCCTATTATTATTATACTCATCCTGGTCTGGTGGGGTTTTGTTACTATCTGTTTGTTTCTTTCTAATACCAGCTACTTCTTTCTGTGCTGCCTGATATCTCTCAGCAACAATGAGAATCTCCCCCAACCTCTCTGCACCTTGTTCCATGAGAAATTTTCTCAAATCTGGAGCCATGGACTCTCTTAACTGCTCCATCATTATCATTTCTTTCAGGTCTTGGGTTTTCCCCAGAGCAGTCCATTTCTCCAAGTAGGTTTCTGGTCTTGCAGAGAATTGGTGGTATGTTTCTCCAGACAGCAGCTTAGTAGTTCTAAATTTCTTTCTATAAAATTCAGCATTCTTCTCATATCTAACTAACAATGCTTGTTTTAGGAGGTCATAATCTTCTTGATCTTCCCTACTTAATTTGGAGAAAACTTCATACGAAGTTCCTCTCAACCCTTGTGATAGTTTTAGGCTCCACTTGTCTTTCTCTAGACCATACTTAGTAGCTAATCTCTCATATCTATTTAGAAATGACTCAATGTCATCTTCTTTCTCAACAAATGGGTCTAAATAGAAATTCATGGCTGAATTTGAGGCACCCTGACTTGCACTAGTATCAGAGGTAGTTGGGCTGCTTCCATTATCTGTAACATGTCCTTGAAGTTCCATTTCTTTTAGTCTTAACTCATGTTCTCTTTGCAAACGTTTTTCCTCTGCATCCATTTGCAATCTCTTTTCCTCTTTTTCAGCCTCCATCTGCAATCTCTTAGTCTCAGCCTCCATCTGCCTAGCTTCCCTATCAGCTTCTAATTTCCTAGCCTCCCTATCAGCCTCTAATTGTAATCTTTTCTCTTCAGCTGCCTTATCAGATTCTAATTGTAATCTTTTCGCTTCATTATCTGTTTGTAATCTTCTCTATGCTTCTAACCTCCTATCTTCTCTGTCTATAAATTTATCACATTCAGTAGTAACATACTGAATCATCGCGTAACCACTCAGGCTAAAGTCCTTTGCCGCCTGTACTGTAGCAGATCTAAATTTTGCCAAGTCTGCCTTTCTCTTTCACTCGTACACAAATTATCAACACTTATAGTATCAATTAGTAAATATTAACTAACTTAATTAACTATAGGCAATGACAGTTCATCCAATTCACCACAAGTTGTTTAATTTTATTAGATATATTATTCCCTAAAATTAGAGCCCCAGGGTATGATGGAAACATCCCGGACAGGACACCAATATGTCATAAGAGGTTTTGATGTTATTAAAAAATGGGCTATCCTGGACAAATAGGTGTATCAGATGAAACCAGGATAGTGCCAGATAAGAGACTGGTCTTATAAGTAATACCCCCTTCTCTGAAAAGAGCAACGGTGTATAGACTGTATAGACATCAAAGTGGGGTCAAGCTATGTAAGTTCTCAGAGAAGATGATGATGATGTACTCTGAGTCCCTAACTGCTACCTCTTCTGATCCCAAATTGATTTAGATTATCTGTGTTGTGTTAGTTGGCACATTGTCAAGGGTAATGTATTTAATGTAACAGGTATTGATTTCAAACAGAACTTTAACTTTAATAAAATTATCAAGCAAGGCTGGATGAAATTTTATGTACAATTTAATTGTCCTGAACCTCAATCTTTTAGGTCAGGAATTCTCAAAATCAAGAAAATGATATTTACACAGTAAAATAAATATGTTGGAAAATCTGTTCCATTTTTGTAAAGTGGTCACCGTAATAACCACACACACAGTTCTTGTTCATAATCTTGATACTTCTACTAATACTACACTGTAAGGTCTTTTGATTACTTTGGAAGGTCTGATATTTTCATCCTACAAAGGTTTATAAGTTTTTTTTAGGTGAATGAGTTTGGACAAACTGACATTGCCTTCTTAAAGGACTTATCTTTAGACTGTTTCTGCTGCTGTTCTTTCAATAGTACTCAGGATCACCAACTTTGTGACTCCTGGCTGAGAAGATGGGGTCTAGCTCCAGGTTTATACGGAGCTCTCAACTCCCACACGCTCTGCCTCACAATTGAATGCAGCCACGAGGTAACTTCGTGATATAACCCTCAGGCAATAAACACACAAACTGAACTGGCCTCAATGGGAATCTAGTTCTGCTAACAGGTCAGAAAGGCAAAAGACTGGGTAGACACAGTCTGCTAGATTCATTCTGCTCGGTATCTTTTTAAATAATAATGGCCGTTTTCCGTAAGACCCTGTTGCTATTTATAGAACTACCCCCGACCAATCGGAGGAAAAGTAAAAAAGTGAATTTTTGGGACTTGGGGTTTATGCGGTTCTGAGCGTGTTTGTACAATCTGACTAATTTTTAATATTTTATATTATAGTTATTGGTGGACAGATTTTAATTATCAAAAGTGATAATTAAACGGCCAATTGTTCTCTATCGCTCTATATGGATATTTCTTTGCATTTCAATCTGTGTAACTTTTAAGTAATTAAATTTGGCATTACCCTGATGTGAAAATATCACTAAAATAAATTTTTCTACTACAATAAAATTTTATCATGCGTGAATATTTATGCTTATGTGTTAAGCAATATCAGCGCTATAATTTGAGACATTTCCTTTTGTTTAACTATCTTTAGTTGTTAAGAAATAAAATATCTTCGTTCGGTCAAAAACACAAACTAGGCATTGTTACCAAGTTAAAAGGTTTCTTTATCCTTACCAAAAAAAAAAAAAAAAAAAAAAGAAGCACTTTGATTGGTTGTTAAATTTGTACTAGGCTCTTCGATAATTTTGGTGGGCGGTAGATTTTGACTTTGTTCCTAGACAAATTCAAACTACACTAGATAAATTTTTGGTGGCACATTTGACTGGGCCCTCAGACAAATTTCAAATACTATAGTTATTTTAGATTTTAAAATACGATACTTAGTTTATGAGCTGGAATTTGAGCGTGGAGTAAGACAGATTCAAAATTTTACGACAGACGTTGTCCACTGAAGCTTCGGATTGGAAATACAAGTGCAGAGCATCACATTGCTCAAGGATCCTCGACTGCTTCACTGGACAGCCAGTACACAGCTTCAACACTTTATGTTTCTGGGCCTGAACTACATCTTGTATTAACTGGAACTGGAGATTTCTTTTACTACTACGCGAAAAATAGAAGCAGACATTCTTTATGAAAATCTCAAGCCAAGATGGTAGGTGGTTGCTGGCAGCATTTGCACAAAGTGCAAATGAATAACAAACACAGCCGAGAACAACGACATGTGGAATCTCTTTCTTCAGCTGTGCCTGTAAACCACTTGCAGTCCCCATCATAGTGGCACAGTTGTCTGCAGCAAAACCAATGACGTTACTAAGCGGGATTGCATGCGTGCTCAACAATTTCTTAACATGCCAAGACCAGTCCCATCCTCCACCTCAATGAGGTCTAACAGTGAATCAACTACTTTTCTTATTTATGTGTCACGGAATCGCACAACGACTGCCAACATCTGATTCGTACAGACATCAGTACTCTCATCAACGATTATAGAAAATTTCTGATTTCTGCAAATGTTTATAACTTCAAGCCGCTCAAAATGAGCAATGCCGTACTGCATCACACAGGCGGCCTTGGTGCGCTTCAGTGACATTTTTTTTTAGCAATTTTGCTGTCTGGAAACATCTGCTTGCAACATTCAATCAAATGATCAGCTTGCGAAAACGGAGTATTATGTTATGCCATGAAAGCCGACAACAGTATCTCCGCTTTAGCAATTTTATCTTGGAGACAGGGCTATTTTGGTTTGATGAAAAACGTGTTAATGTTCAGAGTTTTGCTTTTGGCTTCGAAGTTTTTCACGTGCTTCTGTGTGGTTTTATGTGTCAATAAAGTTGTTTTGTTGGCATTAGTTAATGTACAGGAACAGACCGTATAAAATCGCAGCATAGCAATCGCCAGAGTCCGGCTTTATCCAATCCTTCAGTTCGCTGTCTGAGTGTTAGCCATTCCGCACAAAAAGCCTGCTGATACTATGGCTTCACATTTGTGCTGCTACAACTACCTAGCGTACCTTCATCATCGCTCATTTTGTAACCTTATAATAACAAAAAAAAAAACATAAAAATGTGCTGTTTATCTGCTTAAGTCTAAAATTTAAAAAGAATACACATCGCAAAAATGACTGAGTATTGCAGATGACAGCCAGTAACAGAATAACAGGAAGTAGATAGTTGATGTAAACGAATAAAAAAACAACGTCATTTATGTGGTTAAAAACAAGAATTAAATTTAAGTGGAATAAAAAATATATAGCACATAATTTGTTACATTTAATTAAAATATAAATAAGATGTATAATGGTCAGTGCACAGAATATTCATACATTGTAAAAGCCAATTGTCAAATATACCCAGATTAATGCAGATTTGGAAAAAAAAATACCCAGATGGAAGCCAAAAAAAACCCAGATCTAGTAAAAAAAAATACCCTGGCAACACTGGTGGGGATGGTAGCTGAAGATGAACCGGAGACTTCGCTGCTAGAAGAAACTGCCGTAATTATCAAAAGCAGTGGGGCAAAGTCTTTTACAGACAGGGGGTATGATGTGTTGGTGTTGTGGGTAGTGGGTTTCCCCCCTTGCTTCACCCTATGCCTAGTGAATTCTTGTTCATGAAAGGAGCGACCATTGCGGTGTCAGTCTCTTGGCCTAGCAAAACCTCTCATACCCCAAGATCGTTGTGCGTGGTGAAGAGCCACACCCTCCTCGAGGTAGTCCTGGTAACTGAGGGTGCGAATCCTCAGGCTAAACACAACGGATCTAGAGGAGCAAACCTCGATAATAAAACCTGTGCACTACACCGTACACGCCCTCTGTGGGTGGGAAGGAGCCAGATGGATACTGAACAGGTCTTAGGAGTGGGAACGAGTGTGGACTGCTCCCTGAAGATCTGAACCCATCGTACAGGCACAGAGACTCAGGACGTGACGATCCTATTGCCTTCAACTCTTGGTCACATGCCTAGAGCCTCGGAGAACTCGGCGTAACCAGCAGGCAATTTGGTGGCGGGGAAAGAGCACTGTGAGCCCTACCTTGGCTACGTATCACAAGGAGATGCAGAAACACCCCCTTTATCTCCCCCAGAGCTGGCACAGTACACTTCTGGCTTCTACCCGGGGCAGTAGGAAAGCCACAGGCACCCCAGCATCACAATGCCATGAAGATGACAAAGTTGGAATTTACTAACTCAAACCTGGCAGAGCAATTCCTCCATCAGATGCGGCCGATGCTGGGCCCACTGGCGCGTGGACACGTCCCGATCCCCATCGAGACTTGCCCGGGGAGCCCACCCCGGCTCAAAAAAGCAGAGAAGGCCACTCTCCAAACCTCCGATGTCTTGCGGGCAGTGTTAGGATGTGCAAGAACATGGACAGGAAGACTCCACAACTTCTCCACTGAAGACACGCCCACGACGACCGTTGCCTCAATTGGCTGTGTGTGGTGTACCCGGAAACGGGCCCTCCCAGTACTGAGGCACAGTTAAGTCCCCGATGTCACTTATCGGTGCAGAGTTGAGAGAGATGGCTGAGCATCACAATCCCCGCTGTGTTGCAGCATGATGAGAACCCAGCATTGCACACTGAGCTTGGGGGGATCACTTGGGCACCAGACTTAATACTGGCTCTTGACTGGATGGCCGCATGCAGGAGATTTCTACAATGGAGAGGTGGCAGGTGGTGGGTATCTGGAAGTGGCTCTGTGCAGGACGTGAGGATTCCTTGGGAGAGCCCAGAACCAGAGCACAGCATTGTTCAAGCTCTGCATAGTTGGAGAGCCCCCCTGGATGACGGGGAATGCACAGTGTGCCACCCCACCTATCCCCAACTGCTAACTTAGAACCAGAAGTGGGGCCCTCTGTATGCGTGCCAGGCCAGGATAAAATGCCTGGGAAAGAGACTGGAGCTCAGAACTCCCTAACTCAAAGTTGCAGGATGGCAGAAAAGCCACGGGAAAGACAGGTCTATTTTGAAGATAATGCAACCATATTTTCACCATATGAGCTCGGACGCCGTCTCGGTAAACAAGGTCCGCGCAGAGCAGTGACACCCCCAGGCTGCTTGCGAATAGTCTACTACTGGGAACATAAACAGATTAGGGATGAGCCCACTCTACCGTTGAAGAGGTGCTAAAGTCGTAGATACTGGGCCAGAAGGCGCACCGGAAACCACAGTATCACGCAACTCGCTTTTTTTTAATGGATGAGTACACTGTCAAATAAATCTCATACTGGTGCTCGCCCTGTGGAGCTCCACCAGGCAGGTGCAGTGCCGGGCTCTGAGCCTCGACAGAGCCCACCCTCAGCTACTGGAGGACCCTCTAGACCGTCGTGTGGAGTCAGCAGACGGCGGAGGAGAACTACTGACCGAAACTAAACAGAAACAGAGAAACCCAGAGTGCCACTTGTCATGATGCACTGGAATGCAGAGGGAGTGAACAGCAAGCAGGCTGGATACAGCAAAAAGACAGAGCTGGAAAACATCTTGTATGAGAAACAAGTCAGTGTTTGCTGTATCCAAGAGACTCACTTGAAAGCAGATCAAACCTTTAAAATAAGGGGATATCAATGCTTCAGATCCGACAGACAAGATAAGCGAAAAGGAGGAGTACTTACTCTTGTAAGAAATAACGTTCATGTACATGAAAGGAAAACCTACATGGATGGAGCAGAATATCAGCTGTTGCAGATAAAGGTAGACAAGATGGAAATAGAACTCCTGAACTATTACTGTCCAAACAACATACCCCTGAGTCTCAGCTCTGTACAGGTACCAGCCATCAACTTTATAGCAGTTGGAGACTTTAATAGCCACTCCCAGAGCTGGAGCTATAACCATCTAGATCACAGAGGTGAAGAGGTTGAAACATGGCAAGATGATCACTCCCTAATCCTAGTCAATAATGCCACAGATACTCCTACCTTCTACTCCAGAGGATGGCACACAACTTCAACACCAGATCTTGCCTTCGCCACCCCAGATATAGCTGGATCTATTAGTAGAGAAGTAGGAGACCAACTAGGGGGAAGCGACCATCGCCCAATCTTTCTTACTGTCCAGAGTGCAACTCTCAGTACAGGCCCAGCCATTACAAGATGGAACCACAAAAAAGCCAACTGGGGTTTATTCAGGCATCAGGTGAACACGCTGCTGTCTACCCTCAAGGTACAGAACAGAGACATTAATGAAGTGGTAAAAGACTTCAACAGATGCATACTACAAGCTGCAAAAGAAACCATTCCCAAAGGATGCCGGCGTAACTACATACCATACTGGTCCAGCACACTCCAAGAACGTCAGGAAGCTATGGACAGGGTTAGAAAGGACGCAGAGTCTCAGCCTTCACTTGAAACTCACAACAAATGGAAAAAGGCTGTAGCAGAGTTTCAGAGAACAAAGCTAGAAGAAAAACGGAAAAGCTGGAGAACTAAAACGGCATCGCTGAACCTTGAGAAAGACGGCAGGAAACTTTGGAGATTAGTCAAGTCTCTAAATGAAGAGCGTTCCTCACCTAAGCAGACTATCACATTGGATGAAGGTGGCAAACTTTTCAGAGGAAAACAAGCTGCAGACCTGTTTGCTAGAAGATACAGCTCAGAAAGCAACTTACCCATTAACATAGACCACCAGAGAGAGATAAGAAAAGAAATACTGGCAACCATGGGACAGACATATACTCCTGCCCCAATGAGGGAACCCATCACACTAGGAGAACTACAGAACGCTATTTCCAAGCTTAAGTTTCAAAAGTCACCCGGCCAGACTAAATAAGCAACGAAATGCTAGTAAATATGAGCTCAGCAGCAAAGACAAAACTGCTTGAGATATTCAACCACAGCTGGTTGAAAGGAACGGTACCCCAAGTATGGAGAGAAGCCACCACAATACCCATACTAAAGAAAGGGAAATGTAAGACCGAGGCTGCAAGTTACCGGCCAATCAGTCTCACAAGCTGTGTTGGGAAGACTATGGAGCGAATAGTCAACCACAGATTGAAATGGTATTTAGAGTCTGAGCAGATCCTGGTGCCGGAACAAGCTGGATTTAGAGAATGCTACAGTATAGAAGACCAAGTTACTTACTTGTCTCAAGCAATAGAAGATGCCTTCCAGGAGAAGAAAAAGGTCCTAACGATCTGGGTCGACTTCAAGCAGGCCTTTGACAAGGTGTGGAAAGATGGCCTTATTGCAAAACTTAAGAGAAGTGGAATCCAAGGCAACATGATGAAATGGATCCAGTCATACTTGCATAACAGGAGAACTAGAGTCACTCTTGACGGTCTGCAGAGCAGAAAAGTGTTGCTCCATCAGGGGGTACCTCAAGGAGGAGTAATTTCCCCAACACTCTTCCTTGTTTACATCAATGACCTGGTGAAAGATCTCCCCGCAGGAGTGAAAGCTGCCTTATATGCAGATGACCTAGTACTCTGGTGCGCTGATGAAAACGTCACCACAGCAAATTATAGAATGCAGCGGGCAGCAGACATGCTAGTGTCATGGGCAGAGAAATGGCTTATCACAATAAACACAGACAAAACCTCCACAACACTGTTCTCCCTCGCCCCCAAGGACAAATCAGCTAACATACACCTAGGGACAACCGTGATCAAGGAAGAAAGCTACCCCACCTATCGTGGGGTGACATTTGACCAAAGGCTTACATGGAATAAGCATATTGAAAATGCAGAAGGAAAGGCC
Organism: Oreohelix idahoensis; assembly: GCA_024509875.1. Lineage (NCBI taxonomy): Eukaryota > Metazoa > Mollusca > Gastropoda > Stylommatophora > Oreohelicidae > Oreohelix > Oreohelix idahoensis. The sequence goes on along the minus strand of JAMPIV010003916.1, from coordinate 154,339 downwards.
CGAAGACGACTAGGCATACTCAGAAAATTAGCAGGCACCAACTGGGGAGCAAATGAACGAAATCTAAAGAAGATTTATAATGGAGTAATAAGACCACACTTAGAGTTTAGCTCAGCAGCATGGTCATCAGCTGCTAACTCACATCTGCAGTCTTTGGACAAGGTGCAAAATCAAGCTCTCAGGCTCATTACAGGAGCCATGAAAACTACACCAATATCAGAGAGGCAGAAGGTTGCTGGATTACAGACATTGTTCCATAGAAGAGACAAAAACCATGATCCAGATGGAAAAGTACAACAGTATGCCAACGCACCCAATGAAGGCAAGACTAGATGATCTGGCATTGGGACGTCTAAAGCGTAGCAGCTTTGTGCATCGGGGAAAAAGACTTAAAAGACTGCATCAAGAAGACCTATCCATGAAGACAACACCACTGAAGCCCACCCTATACCCTGTACCATGGGAGCAGGCCAGCAATGCCCTCCAAATTAATACATCAGTCAGTGGTCTCACAAGTGGATGTGAGTATAATGATCTGCAAAAACGAACTGCTACATTGAGTATGATCCAAGACAGCTATCCCGATCAATTTTGGATACATGCCTATACAGATGGATCAGCAACTAATGCTGTTAGGAATGGAGGTGCCGGTATCTTTATCTCATATCCTGACAACCACTATGAGACTAGGCACATTCCCACTGGTAAATTGTGTTCCAACTATACAGCTGAGGTTCAAGCTCTAGAGCAAGCTGCAAATATGATTTATAACACCAGCTCTGACTGCCACCAGGTAGTCATCCTCACAGATGCACTGTCTGTCCTGCAAGCTCTCAAGGGTGGTAAACTCCCGCATCTGAGAAATGAACTAAACAAGGTAGCTGCCAACAAGAGAACCATACTTCAGTGGGTACCATCTCATTGTGGTGTACCCGGAAATGAAAAGGCAGATAAACTTGCAAAAAAGGGAGGAGAATGTGAACAAGAAGATAATGAAGTCACATACTTTGAGAAAAAGAGAGCTGTCCAGACTATCAGAAGAGAACAGAACCAACCCAAAGACGACTATCACACTCTCGACCGGCAGGGACAGATAACTATTTTTCGCCTCAGGACAGGGCATAACAAACTGAATAAACACATGCACAAGCTACGATTGTCTGCTTCACCACTGTGCACATGTGGATTAAACGAACAAACTGCTGAGCATGTTCTACAGGTTTGTCCTCTGTATGACTAGTTAAGAAAGATATACTGGCCCAATGACTCAACACTAAACTCAAAGCTATATGGAGCTAAAGAGGAACTTCAAACAACAGTCGAATTCATCATGAGAACTCGTCTGACGGTGTAAACATCAAAGATGCGATCGCAAGAAGAAGAAGAAATCAAAAGCAGCGACGCCTGTATTTCACTTTCGTATATTTATGTTTGCAGGGTAAGAAATTTTTCTCACCCTTCAAAAAAAAATCCCATAAAATTTCTTCGGGACCGAAGATGCAATCAACATTTTTTTTTTTTAATATTAATGTGTTTGCTACTTTTCTTTGTAGCACGCCCCTTTCAACCATCTACCATGTACATGGAGTTGTTGGTTATATCAGGACGTGTTTCCTTTATTGTAATATGTTTTTGTTTGTATTTATTTTATACTTTATTATCTCTAGTCGGTATTTTTCCTTTTGTGGTTATAGTTCAACATGGTTTTTAAAAGAAATTCCAAAATATGCTATTTTCTAAGTTAGTATGTTTTTAATTTTCACTGGATGGTTTCTTTGGTTAGTCTGTGTGTATCTGGGGCTAGTCTTTCACGAGTTTGGACTACGACTCAACTCCTTATTTGTTTTTTATATGTTAGCTTTAGTTTTTGTAATATAGTGTTTTATTAACTTTTGCATTTCTGAAGGGGTCCCTGTGCCTATGAGATTTTCTATCCTCATTTCTACATTGTGGTTACTACAGTATGTCTTAATGTTTTGCCTCTGTTGGTCATATTTCTTGCAGTCTACCAGAAAGTGTCTAATTGTGTTTGGTTCTTGACACTCTTCACATGTGGGTTCCTCAATCATGAAATATCCAGTTCCAAGCTTGAGCCTCAGCAATTTTTTATTAATTGGTATTTTTAGTTCATCTTTTATTTGACATTTTTTGCTTGGTTTTTTAAGGATTTTATATGAGTGTCTTGCTTTTTTACTTTGGTCCCATGCTGTTATCCATTCTTTAGTTATTGCTTGAGCAATTAAGCTCTTAATTTCAAACTTCCCTAAGCCTACTTCAATTTTGTTATGGCTAGCTCTCCCCCCTTTGGCTTCTTTGTCTGCAAGCTCATTTCCTGCTATCCCCACATGTGATGGTATCCATGTTAGTGTTGCACTGCATCCTATAGTTTGTAGATATGTATTAACCTGTAGTATTTCCTCTATAATATCTGGCCTGCTACATTCATTTCTGTTTCTGATAGCTAATACTGATGATAGGGAATCTGTGAGAATGGTTACTTTTTTTGGTGGATTTTCTGCAGCTATTTCTAAAGCTTTTAGGATTGCCACTAATTCTGCTGTAAAGATAGATGTATTACCTGTTACTTTGTATCTTTTATAAATTTTTAATTTTGGTATTGCTATTCCTGCTCCTAATTGTCCTTCTTCATCTTTTGACCCATCTGTATATATAGTTTGGCTATTATTTATATACCGTTCTGTGTACTCTAGTGTTTTACTTTTTGCTGAGATTATGTCGTTAGATTTATTTATGATCTTTGTTAAGTGGGAGTCAGTTTCTGGCACTTTTAATTCCCATGGTGGGATCTTTGCTTTATACAGAGCACTACTGTTTATCGCATTAAATAGGTCTGGGTATTGATCCACTTCATCCATTGTTTTCCACCCTGACGGGTATCTATTATGGTTTAGTGGAATGTGGCCTATGTACTGGTTACCCCTATCAAAGGTTTTATGTGCTGGGTGAGTTGGATCTTTTGCCACTCTTGCCCAGTAGCTGAATCTCAGTTCTTTTCTCCTTAGCTCCAGGGGTATAATGCCTAGCGCTACTTCTAGTGCCTCTGCTGATGTTCCCTTTGAGGCACCTGCTATTATTGACAGTGCCTGGTTTTGGACTGTGTCTAGTTTTTTCTTATTGCTTGGGGCGGCTGATGCATAGACAACACTGGCATAGTCAAGTTTGCCCCTAATAAATGATTTATAGAAGGTTAACATGGTCTTATTGCAGGCGCCCCAACCACTTCCTTTCATATATCTTAGCATGTTAATAAGTCCCCTACTTCTTTGCACTAATAGGTCTATGTGTTTGTTCCAGTTTAGTTGCTGGTCTAATACCATACCAAGAAATCTAGTTGATTTTGCTGTGCATACTTTTTGCTCATTAATGCTTATGTCAATTATATTGTTTTTAATTACACGCCCTCTACTGAAGATCATTCCTATGGTTTTTTTAACGTTTAGATTAAATCCCCACTTGTTCATCCAGTCAGATACTTTATCCATTTGCCTTTGTACTGTTTTATAGAGGAATGGGAGATTTCTTCCCGTTCTCCATATCGCAGCGTCATCTGCAAATTGGGATAAGTTGTTTTTTAAGTCTTTAAACTCGTCGCCTAGGTCGTTGACCATAATCGTAAAGATAGATGGTGATATTACTGATCCCTGGGGAATTCCATTCTGTTGCTCATACACCTCAGATCTATCATTGTTTATTTGTACCGTGAAGTATCTATCCTGCAGGAAGTTTTCTAGATAATTGTAGGTTCTGCCTACTATACCTAATTTCCTAATTTTGTGTAGTGCACCCTCCCTCCAACACTCATCATATGCTCTTGCTACATCAAGGAATATTGCTACTGTCTTTTCATTCCTTTTGAAGCCTGTTTTAACATCATGTTCCAGCCTCAACAGTTGCTCTATTGTACTATGTTGGCTTCTAAAGCCTGCCTGGGTTGGACTGTACAAATTATGCTTTTCTAGATGAAATTTTAGTCTGCTGTTGACTATTGTTTCTAGAATTTTTCCTAGATGCGATGTTAATGATATTGGCCTGTATGAGCTGACATCATGTGTTTCCTTATCTGGCTTTAGTATGGGGATGATTACTGCTGTCTTCCATGAACACGGTATTTTTCCCGTGTGCCAGATCTTGTTGTAGAGGGATGCAATCACTCTTAGAGTTGAATTTGGTACCTTTTTGAGGATTTCATAGCTCAGAATGTCTTCCCCAGAGGTAGTATTGGTTTTTCCTGCTAAAGCTCTTTCTATTTCATCTACTGTAATATCTGCATTTAAATAATTAGCATCCTGTGTGGTGTCCATACTTTCCCCTTTTAATTTTTCTAGCAGTGTCTTCCGCCTATTTATTTCTTCCTTATCTAGACTGTCTATTGAACTAACCTGATAGAAGTATTTAGCTAGTATGTTGGCTTTTTCTCTATCTGTTTCAGCTCTCTCTGGTATATTTTAATTGTTGGGATTTTAAATTTCTTGTGGTTTCCTCCTTTAATTGCTTTTAGTTTTCTCCAAACTGTAGTTACTTGTGACCTATGGTTTTAGTGTTTGACAAAATGTTCTCCAACTCTTTTCTTTAGCTCTGAATATTACTTTATTTGTTTCATTTCTTACTTTTTTATAGTTTGTGTAATTCTCTTCAGTTTTGGCTTTTCTATACTTTGTAAGGGCCCTCTCCCTCAATTTCAGTTGTTCTGAACATCTGTCTGTCCACCATGGTACTGGATTTTTATCTTTGTTTCTTTTCCTATTTTTACCTTTTTGTGTTGGTTTTAAGTGCTCAGGCATATTCCTGTTTGGTATATATTTTATAGCTATTTTAAAAATCTCATTTGTTATTTTTTCTGCAAATATATCTACACTGTTAGATTCAATTTGTTCTATGCTTATTTTACTTAGCTCCAATTGGAAGGACTCCCAGTTTGCCTTTTTTAGGTTGAATGTAGGTTTCGAGCTTCTTGGACTAGTTCTATATTTGTCGTTTAGGTTTATTTCTATGGGTAAGTGGTCTGAGCTGGAGTCATTCAGTACTTCCCATTTAGCAGAGGCTAGGTTTGGTGTTATAATACTTATGTCTATTGCTGTATCTCCTCCACTGTTGCATGGGTTAACCCTTGTCACTGAGCCATCATTTAGTATGATTAGCTCAGCACTTTCAATGTAGTCCAACAGTCTTTTTCCTGCTGGATCATTACTGTTGTTACCCCATGCCTCATGGTGTGCATTAAAGTCACCTACCAATAATGTTCTTTGGTCTATTTGTGTGTTAATAGTGGCAATGTCCCTATCGGTTATATTACCCTTGGGGCTATAGATGTTTATTATTTTTAAGTTATCTGGCTCACTGTCTAATGTTATACTTATTCCTTCAATATTTTCTGTGTTGAATTGTTCCCAATTTAATATTTTGTAGTCTTCATGTATTAGAAAGGCCACGCCCCCTCCTCTTCCCTCAGGTCTATCATTTCTAAGTCAACATTTTTTTTTTTTTAAATTAATGTGTTTGCTACTTTTCTTTGTAGCACGCCCCTTTCAACCTTCTACCATGTACATGGAGTTGTTGGTTATATCAGGACGTGTTTCCTTTATTGTAATATGTTTTTGTTTGTATTTATTTTATACTATATTATCTCTAGTCGGTATTTTTCCTTTTGTAGTTATAGTTCAACATGGTTTTTAAAAGAAATTCCAAAATAAGCTATTTTCTAAGTTAGTATGTTTTTAATTTTCACTGGATGGTTTCTTTGGTTAATCTGTATGTATCTGGGGCGAGTCTTTCACGAGTTTGGACTACTGACTCAAATCCTTATTTGTTTTTTATATGTTAGCCTTAGTTTTTGTAATTTTTTTTTTTTTTTATTAATGTGTTTGCTACTTCATTTTGTAGCACGCCCCTTTCAACCATCTACCATGTACATGGATTTGTTGGTTATATCAGGACGTGTTTCTTTTATTGTAATATGTTTTTGTTTGTATTTGTTTTATATTATATTATCTCTAGTCGGTATTTTTCCTTTTGTAGTTATAGTTCAACATGGTTTTTAAAAAAAAATTCCAATATATGCTATTTTCTAAGTTAGTATGTTTTTGATTTTTACTGGATGGTTTATTTGGTTAATCTGTATGTTTCTGGGGCGAGTCTTTCACCAGTTTGGACTACTGGTTCAATTCCTTATTTGATTTTTATATGTTAGCTTTAGTTTTTGTAATATAGTGTTTTATTAACTTTTGCATTTCTGAAGGGCTCTTTGTGCCTATGAGATTTTCTACACTCATTTCTACCTTGTGGTTACTACAGTATGTCTTAATGTTTTGCCTCTGTTGGTCATATTGTTTGCAGTCCACTAGAAAGTGCCTAATTGTGTTTGGTTCTTGACACTCTTCACATGTGGGTTCCTCTATCATGAAATATCCAGTTCCCAGCTTGAGTCTCAGCAATTTTTTATTAATTGGTATTTTTAGTTCATCTTTTATTTGACATTTTTTGCTTGGTTTTTTAAGGATTTTATATGAGTGTCTTGCTTTTTTACTTAGGTCCCATGCTGTTATCCATTCTTTAGTTATTTTTTGAGCAATTAAGCTCTTAATTTCAAACTTCCCTAAGCCTACTTCAATTTGGTTATGGCTAGTTCTCCCCCCTTTGCCTTCTTTGTCTGCTAGCTCATTTCCTGCTATCCCCACATGTGATGGTATCCATGTTAGTGTTGCACTGCATCCTATATTTTGTAGATATGTATTAACCTGTAGTATTTCCTCTATAATGTCTGGCCTGCTGCCTTCTGTTCTGTTTCTGATTGCTAGTACTGCTGATAGGGAATCTGTGAATATTTCATGGTACAAATAAACAATGATAGATCTGAGGTATATGAGCAACAGAATGGAATTCCCCAGGGATCAGTAATATCACCATCAATTTTTACGATTATGGTCAACGACCTAGGCGACGAGTTTAAGGACTTAAAAAACAACCTATCTCAGTTTGCAGATGATGCTGCGATATGGAGAACGGGAAGAAATCTCCCATTCCTCTATAAAACAGTACAAAAACAAATAGATAAAGTATCTGACTGGATGAACAAGTGGGGATTTAATCTAAACGTTAAAAAAACCATAGGAATGATTTTCAGTAGAGGGCGTGTAATTAAAAACAATATAATTGACATAAGCATTAATAAGCAAAAAGTATGCACAGCAAAATCAACTAGATTTCTTGGCATGGTACTAGACCAGCAACTAAACTGGAACAAACACATAGACCTTTTAGTGCAAAGCAGTAGAGGACTTATTAATATGCTAAGATATATGAAAGGAAGTGGTTGGGGCGCCTGCAATAAGACAATGTTAACATTCTATAAATCATTTATTAGAGGCAAACTTGACTATGCCAGTGTTGTCTATGCATCAGCCGCCCCAAGCAATAAGAAGAAACTAGACACAGTCCAAAACCAGGCACTGTCAATAATAGCAGGTGCCTCAAAGGGAACATCAGCAGAAGCACTAGAAGTAGCGCTAGGCATTATACCCCTGGAGCTAAGGAGAAAAGAACTGAGATTCAGCTACTGGGCAAGAGTGGCAAAAGATCCAACTCACCCGGCACATAAAACCTTTGATAGGGGTAACCAGTACATAGGCCACATTCCATTAAACCATAATAGATACCCGTCAGGGTGGAAAACAATGGATGAAGTGGATCAATACCCAGACCTGTTTAATGCGATAAACAGTAGTGCTCTGTATAAAGCAAAGATCCCACCATGGGAATTAAAAGTGCCAGAAACTGACTCCCACTTATCAAAGATCATAAATAAATCTAACGACATAATCTCAGCAAAAAGTAAAACACTAGAGTACATAGAACGGTATACAAATAATAGCCTAACTATATATACAGATGGGTCCAAAGATGAAGAAGGACAATTAGGAGCAGGAATAGCAATACCAAAATTAAAAATTTATAAAAGATACAAAGTAACAAGTAATACATCTATCTTTACAGCAGAATTAGTGGCAATCCTAAAAGCTTTAGAAATAGCTGCAGAAAATCCACCAAAAAAATAGTTTTTGTAATATAGCCTTTCACACATTTTGAAATGTAAGTATTTAATGCGATTCGCCTTTTTAATTTTTATGATACTTTAAGTTATTTATAAAGAAGATATTAATTTATAATAGTAAACCATGAAAAGCAAAAATTATTTATAGAATTTAAGATTCTACATTTATTACACATAGATATTTTAAAAATGTTATAGTACTGTGCTATACCTTTTAATATAATATTACTGCATTACAACTTATATCATGTCCCTTACTACCCTAGTTAGACAATAATTATTTCCCTCCAGAGAAACGAAAATATTTTTGTTATCCCCCTTTATTGAATAAGCAAAAGTTTTGCAAGCTCGACAGAGGAAAACAATAACTATTATTTCTAGTATGGGATAGCAATAATTGAACTGTTGACGTTATTAATGCCCATACAATAGCCTTTTTATTGCGCATACAATCTTTACTTTAAATAAATAAAGAGGGAAACCCGAAGCCTGTAAATAGTAAATAAATAATACACACATAAATGTATGTTTCAGGCACTCGTGAGAAATACAGAATTAGAAACCTAGGCAAAAGAAAAACATGAGAGAAGTGAGAGGTTTACCAGAGAATCGAACCCAGGACCTTTTGAACGACAGCACCGCCTAGCTACGGAATTGCACTATCCTCGCTGCCAACTTCTTCTTCTTCTTCTTCTTCTTCTTCTTCTTCTTCTTCTTCTTCTTCTCCGTACACTCTCAGACGTCCACTTGAATGTTTTCAAAGAAATCAGTAGTCAGTTTGAGGCTTTTTGAATCTCTGTAGAGCTTTGCCACAAATGGTACTGGTGTCGGCCATATGCGCTTTCTCTGTTCCGTATATGTTGTGCAACTTTGAAGCAGGTGTTCAGTAGTCATTTTATCAGTGTCACAGTTACTTTAGTCGGTGTTTCCTATCTTTAGCTTGTTGAATAGATGGTATCTCAATCTCTTGTGGTCAGTGCGGAGTCTGAAGATTACCACTTATTCTCTTCTGTTGAGCTGGTAGTATGCATCATTTTGTGTGTGACCTGGATGCTCTACATCCCAAATGTTACTGTATCTGATTCTGATAAAACTCTTCGCCACCTCGAAAGTTACGCTTGCATCAGGCTGAGATAGATTTCCACCTTCCTTTGCCAATCTGTCAGCCTCTTCATTGCCGGTGATGTTACAGTGAGATATGATCTATTGGATTACAACACTTTTGAATCGTTGACATAATTTATGGAGCAAAATTCTGAGGTCGTCCAGGTCTGTATTATTTTGGCTTTTCAACGCTGCAATTACTGACTGTGCATCGGTAAAGAAAGCATCTTGTCTCTCTGTGCTTTTCTCTGTCATTACAACCTCTGCTGCAGTTTTCAAGGCCTCTGCTCTGAAATTTCTAGAGAATTTTCCTGTTCCCACTGACAGCCTTTTTTGTGCACCAGTGCTTAAGGTCAGAAAGACACCTCCACCTCCATTTTTTGTTGCATTTGTTGCTAACCCATCTGTGTATGCATGGGTCCAGGTGTTGCGTGGGTAATGTTTCTCTGTGTATTTTGTCGCTATGGATTTTCTCTGTTGCAGTCTGGCTCTTTTTTCTTTCAGTTCCAGGAATGTTTTTGTGTCATTTCAGGGAAACGATGTTGTTTCCAAACTGGAAGCTTGTTTGCAGTGTAGATGGGTTTAATAGTTGATATTGCATTTATGGAAACTGCTCTTCTCTGTGGTTTGGTTGATTCTACTCGGTTGCTTCATTTGAGTCTTTGCCTTCTTCTTCTTCTTCTTCTTTCGTTCGCTTGAAATATATTGTCTATATCTGCAATGTTGTTTCTTGTATAAACTTCACTGTCTTTTGTAGTTCATACAGAGGTCCATATAGTTTTGCTTCCAGTGTTGTTTCTCTGGGCCAGTGGGTTTGCCTCAATATATCATATTCGGGGCAATCTTGCAGTACGTGCTCCGCTGTCTGGGGTGCCTGTCCACATGTACACATGGCTGAATTGCCAATCTTGAATTTTGTATACATGTGGCTGCGGAGGCGGTTGTGTCCTGTTCTGAGGCGCAGAATGACTATTTGTTCTGATCTGTTCATAGCTTGGTAGTCATCCTGCGTTGATGTTGGTGGCTTTCTGATAGATTTGATCATCTTTTTCTTCTGATGGTACGTAACTGGTACATCCGGTTGTTCGTCTGCAGCACCTTCTTTAGCCAGTCCGTCTGCTCTCTCGTTTCCTGGTATTCCACAATGAGACGGTATCCACTGCATGGCGACCCTGCGCTGGTTGCACAGTTCAGAAAGTAGGGCCTGTATAACTGGCAATTTTCTGGACTGAAGTGCTTGGAGTGCTGATCTTGCATCTGTCAGGAATACTACAGGCTGTGGACCGAGATTGGTGTTCAGTAGTTTCTCAGTTGCCACCTTGATTGCCTGGACTTCTGCATCATAGTTGTTACAGAATTTCCCCGTTGGTACTCTGACCGTATCCCTAGTGTTGTTTGGGTATTCTATGTACACTCCTGCTCCTCCATTCTTTACTGCATTCTGTGCTGACCCATCCGTGTATATTCGGACCCAGAGGTCCTGTGGGTATTCATCATCCAGGAAACTGAGAGTGACTGTCCTACGTTGCACGCTGTTTTGTTCATCCCTGTCGAATATTCCTTTCACTTTTGTGTGGATGTGTACTGGTAGTCCATGCTCCTCTCTCCAAGGGGTTTGTTCTGGCACAGACTTTAGAGGGCTGTTAACTTCAGGCAGGTCTGAGGTTTGTCTACGAAATCGTTTGGCCTGGTGGATAAAGCTGCTTCTTTTCAGTCGCCCCATTGCTAGGTTTTGGAATCTGTCCTTCATTGGATGGCTCGGCATACAGAGGAACTTTTCTGCCTGTGTTAGCACTTTCGTGTCTCTGCGTTCTCTCAGTGCTTGTATCCTTCCCATTTTCTCCATCTCCACTATAGGCGTTGATTTCATTGCCCCCGTGATGACCCTAAGCGCCTGGTTTTGCACCTTATCTAGCTCTTGTAATGTGGTGTTTGATGCTGGACACCACGCAGCTGACCCATATTCCAGGTGTGGTCGTATGCCCTGCTGGTAAACTTTACTAAGTATTTTCCCGCTGGCTCCCCATGTGGTTCCACTTAGTTTTCTCAGGATGGCTAGCTTCCTCCTGGCCTTTGTTGCTGCCTTGTTGATGTGCTGCTTCCATGTCAGCCTATCATCGAATGTAACTCCGAGATAGGTGGGTTGTTTATCTTCTCTCAGGAGCTCTTCGTTTATCTTGATGACACCAGCTTTTTGTTTGGGAGAGAGGGTGAAGAGCGTAGTGCTGCACTTGTCTGTGTTGATGCTGACACACCATCTATTTGCCCATGAGGTTAAGGCATCTATAGCTCTTTGTAGCAGTTTGGTGGCCACTGTTGCATGCTCATCTGTGCACCATATTACCAGGTCATCAGCGTACATTGCCACTTTCGTTCCATGTGGTAGTTCAGCAACCAGGTCGTTGATGTAGACTAGGAAAAGTGTGGGGGACAGAACCCCTCCCTGAGGGACGCCATGACGCAGTAGAATTTTCTTACTCTTGAGGCCATCTAGTTGTACTCGGGCTCTTCTGTTATGCAAGTATGCTTTCACCCATTTGTACATCTTACCATTCACTCTACAATTTCTCAGTTTCTTCAGAAGCCCTTCTTTCCAAACCTTGTCAAATGCTTTCCTTAGATCTATCCATGCTGCTAGTACCAGTTTCTTATCTTGGAACGCATCCTCAATCTCTTGGGAAAGGTAAGTTGCCTGATCTTCGGTGGAATAACACTGCCTAAAGCCCGCCTGCTGTGGTACAAGAAGGTTTTCACTTTCAAGGTACCACTGTAGCCTGAGGTTGATGATACGTTCCATTGTTTTGCAGAGGCAGCTTGTAAGGCTGATTGGTCTGTAGCTGGAGGCAGTGGAACTGTCTTTTCCTGGTTTTAGGAGTGGTATCATGATTGCTTCCCTCCAGGTCTGTGGAACTCTGCCTGAGTTCCAACAGATATTGAAGATCTGCAGCAGCTTTGTTTTTGCTGCGGTTCCCAAGTTCTTAATCATTTCATTGGACACTCCATCAACTCCTGGCGACTTTCTCATTTTCAATTTGGATATTGCAAGCTCCAGTTCTCTGAGTGTGATTGGTGCCTCCATAACTTCAGGTATGGTTCCATCTCGTCCTGCGTGTTGTTTCTCACGAGTCTCCTGTTGCTTCTCTGGGCTAACTTCGATGTTGTTGTCTTTAGCAAAGGAGTCTGCAAAGTGATCAGCTGCCTGTTTTCCCATGAGGATGTTTCCATCTTTGTACAGAGCAATCCTTGAGTTTCTCTCTGTACCTTCATCGTTAAGTTGCTTTACCAGCTTCCACAGTTTCCTCGTATCTCTTTCAAAGTTCAAGGACTCTGTTTTCTCCTTCCAGCTTCTTCGCCTGGCCTGCAACTTGGCCCTTTGAAATTTGGCCTTAGCTTGCTGGTAGTTATTGTGGTGTTCTTGGCATGGACTGGTCTCTGCCTGCTTTCGAGATGTTTCCACGTCGTTGTGCAGCTGCTCTAGTTCACTATTCCAATATGGTTTGTAGTGCTTACGAGCCCCTCTAGGTATTGTTTCACGAGCAGCCTGTAGTATGCATCTGCTGAATTCATCAACTAGCTTATTGATGTCTTTGTCTACAGTCAGATCTCTAGCCAGTATACTAGTACGGTGCTGGTACATTGTCCAGTCTGCCTTCTTGTAGTTCCACCTAGAGAGAGTGCTGCTCTCCTTGACAAGTTCATTTTCCACAATTAGGAAGACTGGCCGGTGGTCGCTGCCTCCAAGTTGTTTCCCTACAATGCGTGTGGTGTTCCACTCCAAGCTGGGTGAGTGGAATGCCAGGTCTGGTGTAGAGGTGGTGTGCCATGATCTCGAGTAGAAGGTTGGTGGGTCGATTGGCTGGTTAATCAGGATAAGCCCATTGTCATCCTGCCAGTTTTCAAGCTCCTCACCTCTCCTGTCCATGTGATCATAGCCCCAGCTCTGTGAGTGGCTGTTGAAGTCTCCGCATACAATCAGTCTTTCTTTTGCTGGGATTGTATCTAGTGCCAGTGGGCGGTCGCTCGGACAGTAGTAGTTGAGCAGGTGGAATTCTGAACTTTCTGTCCTGAGATGAAGCATCTGGTATTCCGCCCCCTCCATATATGTTTCAAGCTGACATGCACTGATGTTATTCCTCACGAGTGTCAGTATTCCACCTTTTCGCCTGTCTATTCGGTCAGATCGGTAGCACTGGTAGCCTCTGATTTTGAAGGCTATGTCTTTGTTGAGGTGGGTTTCTTGCAAGCAACATACATTTACTTGCTCTTCATTCAAGATATTTTCGAGCTCTAATTTTTTGCTGTAGCCGTCTTTTTTACTATTGACGCCTTCAGCATTCCAGTGCATTATTTTAAATGGTCTTTTCTTTGCTTGGCCAGTAGCTCTATTCTCATGCCTCCTGGCTCCACGGGGCAATTGAGAAGGACCCCCAGTAGTAGGGGTTGGGCCCTTCCGAGGCAGAGGGCCAGGCACTGCGCCTGCCTGGGTGTCCGTCACAGGGCGAGTGCCATAACATTTTGCAGATATAGGCATACTTTTCATTCTTCTATGGCACATTGGATGGTCTGTTAGTCTCTTGAATTTTTCAGCTTGTTGCTGAGCCTTCTGTCTCTTCTATCTTCCATTGGCTGGAGGCATATAATCTTTTCGAGTTCTTTTATAGGTGTTGTCTTCATACCGTCCATTGTAATTCTCATTGCTTGATTTTGGAGTCTGCTGATTTTATCGAAGTTTGACTTAGCGGCTGTTGCCCATGCTGCAATGCCATACTCTAGGACTGGTCTCACTCGCCTTGTGTATAACGTCTTAAGCACTCTCTCATCGGCACGCCAAATTGTTCCAGCACGTTTTTTTTCATGATTGCCATTCTTTGAATTTCTCTCATTCGATTTCTGTCAACATGTTTATTCCAAGTCAGGCGGCGATCAAAAGTAATGACTAGGTAGTTTGGATTTTCAATTAAATGTAGATTTTCTCCGTTTAGCACTAGTTTGGAGCTCTGTGGTTTATGCGAGAGGGAAAATACTGTGTACGTTGTTTTCCCTTCATTTATCTTCATGAGCCAAGTTTTGGCCCCCTCTTCCAGTGATGTTAGTACTTGCTGCATCCGAATGTTTGCAGTAGTGATATACTCTTCAGAGATCCACAAGTCTAAGTCATCTGCAAAGAGGCACGGTGTGTTAATTTTTGGAATATTTTTTGTTATGTCATTTATGTACGCAAGGAACAGAGCGTGATGAGTAACTGTTATTTTTATTTTCAACTCGCCCCATTTTCTTTTCCATGTAATTATTTGGGTTCTTTTATTTTATTAGGCGTTCGAGTTCACTAGTTATTATTTCTGGGTTTATTTTTTTTATACTAGGATAAATCCGACCACATGCACCTACCCTGTTTATTTGTAGGGATGGAGGAAAGCACGACCCAGATTAACGCAGAACCAATAAAATTATTCCGGTAGATAGAAGGTCAGAGGGTTACTGAATATTACGTATTATTTCGGCGCGTGAGCAGGAATATTTTGCGATTTTTGCTCGGTCAACGATGAGTCATAGGTTAGCTTATGATATGATTGGGTGTTTAGATTTAATTTATGTGCAGACCTGATAGTAGGTCAAAGGTTGGTTTAAAGCGGTTCTTGATAGATAGTATCAGACGCAATGACTCACCGCGTCTGAAATTGCATCAGAAAAATTCATACTATATATATTGAACGTCTAAAGTCTTTAGACGCTCACTAGTCCCAAGGAATTTTGCCGTGAAGAAGCGCCATTCTATAGTCTGCTCAGTTCGAGATATTCTGTATTAATAATACTATTATTGGGTATGTTCATACCTTAATTGCGAGTAGGAAGTTTTTTTAAATAAGATTTTAGCACGTTAGAGTAAGCTTTCTTCTGGAATTTAATTTAATTTTAATTAGTCAGGAGTGCCATCAATTGCTGACTTATACAAAACTATAGAGGGTAGTGTAAGTTGTGTCTATAATTTTTCTATGTATAAGTTAGCAGTATCTTTGATTTGTGTAGCGGCTTTTGAGATAATTTAACGATATAAGGACTAAGCTTGGTGTAATGTAACAATGAGGTCCGTGTAACCACATTTGATTATTGATAATTTGTAGTGTATATACGCGGGTGTGCTTGTGTATTAATTTGTTGTGTTATTTGGTCTGGTAGTCAGGAGACAGGGGTGAAGGGGATTTAAGATTACAGAGATGGTGTGTTTAATAATCGTGTTAATTGATAACCTTCCCGGGTCAGTCTTAAAGAAGTTAGGGCTTTGAAATTATTCAGTACCGGGGATTTTGGCTTCAGTGAAGGGAATGTTGTGACGCCTAAGTGCGAGACAAGCACACAAAAGATTCAGGTCAGACCGCGTCTGGGGTTTACTTAACAGACAGAGAGCTAACTGGTGTGGGAGAGAGATACTCGTAGGAGGGAACTGTAAATTAGTCTGACCCTAGGTAGTAATATCCGTTTAATTCTTGTGCGTAGCTTGTGTGTAGGGGACATGTATTAATTTAGGGGGCACCAGGGTGTAGATGAAGTTTAGATGGTAATGTGTTATGTATTAGAAAATTTTGAATTGTTATAAAGATGTAGTTATTTTTGTTCTACAGCGTCACGGCGTGGTGGAGGTTATAGATAGCCCTAAGTCTACCACGAAGTTTACCTTCTCAGGAGAAGGAGGCACGAGACATCGGCGTAATTGCAGAAACCTGGGTTCGCGACTGTAAGGCGCCAGGCAACGCTGAAAGGAAAGAAGAAGTTATCTTGCAGTGAGGACACATACCTCAGCGGAAACTGGTCTCTAACTCAGAAGCTCTTAGCTCGCAAAGGCCAACTGTTACCACCTTATTTTATGTTGTGTTGCTGTGGTATTATCGGGCTTAAAGTCTATGGCCGATTTATTCTTGGATAATGCGAATATATATATCTGTGAGCCGTATGGATGGCCAATGATGATAAGACGAACATCAGCTGTGACGGTTGGGTCATAAGGTTGACCAACAGGAAAGTAATGTACACTGGAGCCACGGTTGGACATCAAGGACGATACATTTATTTGAAGACGAAGTACAGACGACCATCATAATTTCATGACAGGCAAAGTACATCATTTACAATTATCAACTGGTCGTTGATCAACTTCACTAGTCGTTACGACCTCAATGCGTTCCTGGCGTCAGAGAGACGCACTAGCAGTCTGACATGTCGAGTCAGACTGAAGCTCTACCATGACGTTGTAGGAGAATAGAGTACCTCAGGCTTGGTACGATAAATAAACCGTATTACTGCTTAATCTTCATAATACAATACTCTTGGCACATTGGGCGCAAGAACAGCAATCTCATCTCATAAATGAATATAAATATATCGCGTATGGGTCCTTTCTAAACGTGGGACAATACCCCGGACCAAAATCATGTCTGTACCAGATCAATGATATACCATAATGCCTCAAGCGTCATAGCTTGTTGACAACAGATCCAGCGCAGCAAATCGCGCTATTCTATTCAATTATAGTGCACGGTCGCGTACAAACAATGAAACATATAATTACTTTAGATGTGCTCACACGTGTGTCTATCAAAATTAGACTGGCATGTGAAAGACTCACACACTTAACTCCCACGCGTAAAAAGGACTTAACAATATACATCCCCCCCCCCCCCTCCTTTCCGAGAAAAAAGCTTTAGCATTTTTTGTTTTAAAATATACCGGAGAAGTCAATCAAAGTCCATTTGTCAATAAACAATCAAACAAAATTAATGTTAAGTCAATATAATGAGATAGTAAGTGGGATAGAAGTGTGTAAAAGGAAAACAAATTCCAAAATCAAACAAAAGAAATGACACAATGTACCAAAAATGTACCAAATACAAATTAAGAAGTGGCAAATGAAATAATAGTAGCGAAGAATGAAAAGAAATGGTGAATAATTGTGACAGCAATCAAACAAGATGCTAAAAGACAAATGTCAATCAATGAACAAAATTAAATTGAGTAATGTAGATATGTATGCGTCTAAATGTAAGAGTGGGAAACAATTAAACAAAATCAATGCGCAAAATAACACACTTGAATGAAACAACACAGTCCAAAGAGGGTGTAGGAAGAAAACAGCTACACAGCTTAAGCAAGTATGCTAATATGGCTACATGAATTATATCTATGTGCCAAAATTATCAAGCGCTAATGATGCGCGATCATATAACAATTGAGTTGAGAGTCTTTTGCTCTAGAATCTTTCTCTTGTCCTAATGAGAAGATTGACACATATCTAGAAAAATTTGAAAAAAAATGGCCCTTCTGTACGGTTTAGAGAGGTCGCGTTGGTGTATGAAACTTTCCCAGGCCCTAAAAGGGTCTGCGTATGATACATACTCAAAATGGAAAGCAGCCAACAAGACAATTACGACGTATTGAAGAAAGCTTTGCTTGAGCGCTTTGAAATGAACGTTCGCAAATTTTTGCAACTGTTTCGCAACAGCAGAAAGGAGAGCTCGGAAACTTTTCAACAGTTCTCTTCTCGTCTAAAGGGATACTTGACAAAGTGTCTGGAGCTGTCACAGCTCGCCTCTACCTATGAAGGGCTTGAGGAGTTCGTTATATGCGAACAGATAAAGAACACTTTGTCTGGTGACACCCGGAGATTTCTAGCTGAGCAGGGGGCAGAAAAGCTTGAAGACATTTTGGGAAAGTCTGAGCGATATCATAATGCGCTGGCCGAACTGCCGGCCACAAAACGTAAACCGACAGAAGAGCCTTTTCGGAAGAATAATCTAGACCAATCTTCTCATGCTTCTCACCAAAATAACCACAGAGAAACTGGACCCCAAAACCCCCCTCCTGAAAAGTCTAAGTTCTACAAAAACAAGTACCCCACCAACAACAAACAGTCTGATCAACCCAACCGTCCTACATGGCAGCGCGGTCAGAAAGGACAAGGTGACAAAGGGAAAACCCCTGAGCACGGGACATATAATCAGAGCGAGAACATCGAGCCTAAACGCATCGGATGCTTGCTGACAGTCTCGCAAGGTGGAATTAATGTCAGTGATTCTGAACCTGTAGGGAATAGACCCTCATCGCGAGGTACTGTTATTTTGAACGGTTCTTCAACTTTTTGTTTATTTGACACGGGGCTTTCTTATGATTGCATTGTCGCCAGGCACCTGGTCAAACCCGGTCAAGAGACAGGAGAAACCGTCCAACTTTGTGGCGTTTCTAAGAGTGATGCACCTACAGCGCTTCCCATCGCATTGGTTGAGATACATTCTGATTTTGTCAGAGGTGTGATCAAAGCGGCTGTTATGGATGACCCGATCTACCCAGTCATACTTGGCGGTAGATATGTGTTTATTGGGAAACCGGAAGAGCCAATTGTGGCAGCAGTAACTACAAGAGGGCAAACCAAGAAGGAACGGGAGCCGGCGCCAAATTTATTAACTAGGGAACTTAAAGAGGCGCAACAAAAGGACCCTACCTTGGAACCCTGCTTTAGGAAACTGCCCATGGCTAAGGACCCCAGACACCACGGGGACATTTTTTCTAAGGATGGCATATTTTATCGCAGAACGGGCAAGCCTGAACAAGGTTACAATCAGCTCCTAGTACCGAAACAGTTAGTTAGTTGCTTATCCTTTACAGGACGTGGCAATCAACCCCAGCTTTTATTGGCTGTTTGTGATTTTTCTAGGCAATTTTTTCATTCAGTAGTTTGCCATTGCTTTCTGAACGGTACGGCGCTTATACCATTGTTAAAAATCCACACAAAGCGATCTGATACCAAACCGCTTGCAGCAGGGTTCGAACCTGGTATATCTGGATTATGAAACTGCGTTCATATCCATTAGGCCACAGACGCCGACACCGAAACAGTACGGAAGCCAAATCTTAGAAATGGGGCACTCTCTTCCCTTTAGCGGACATATGGGACAGAACGCCACAAATCAGCGTTATCTACTTATTATACTTATATCATTATTGGTGGCCAGGAATGAATACTGATATTATCAGGTATGTGAAATCCTGTGCCCAGTGCCAACGTGTGCCACCCAAGCAACGGACACCCCAGTTTCCATGGGTGAAATGCCAATAATGGGAACACCATTTGAACGGGTAGTGATCGACATTTTAGGACCCTTAGAATGGACTAAAAGAAGGAACAGGTTCGTCCTGACCTTAGTCGACACATGCACTTTATGGGCAGAAGCTATACCGCTTTCATGCACGGATGCCAAGCATGTCGCAGAAGCCCTCGTGCAGATTTTTACTCGGTTGGGATTCCCTCTACAAGTGTTGACGGATAACGGATCCCCATACCGAAGCCTGTTGATGGATGAGATCGTTAAGATCTTGAGGAACCAACACATCTACACTAAGCCTTATAATCTGGCCGGAAGTGGGTTAGTAGAACGTGTCAACGGAAACCTCAACATGATGTTAAGTAAACTGGGACAAGTGAAACCTGAAGATTGGGACCTTTGCATTACTGCAGCTTTATTTGGCTACAGAAAAGCCCCACATACTTCCACAGGATTTCCCCCAGCTACTCTTTTATTCGGCAGACCTATTAATGGGCCGCTTGAAGCCTTACTTCAGTCGCTGACAGACCAGAAGGCTGAGGAGACAGTTGTCTCAGCCAGTAAATATGTGTCGGATTTAAAGGAAATGTTAAAACTAGGATGGGACCTAGCAACGACCAACTTAAAGCTAGCACGCGCAAAGCACGCAAACCGATACAGGAAAGCCGCGAAAGAAAGAGAATTGCAAGCAGGAGAGAAAGTTTTGTTGCTACTTCCCACCGGGAACAACGAACTACGTATCGGATGGCAAGGGCCGTTTACCGTCCTTAAAAAGATTTCAAAGGCTAACTACCAGATCTCTATTAAAGGAAAGGAGAAGGTTTTTCATGTAAACCTGTTAAAGAAATACTTGGAAAGACCGGGGCCGACTTCCGAACATCTCCTGGCGATCGCCAAAATTGACAAAGATGACGATAGTGGCAGGGAATTTCCACTGCACACACACGAAATCTTTCAACGATGTCAAAAGCGGCGACACTCTTTCAAGCGCACACGGAAGACATTCCAGAGAAAGAAAACTTTGGGAGCAGACTACATGAGTAAGAATTGGACAGAGACGGAGGGGGTGATGATAGTGAAGATAACAAGCACCCTGAAGCTACTGATATAGGAAATCTATTTCCATAAAAGTAGACATGGAATGGTTCCATATCTTAAAGCGGGGACGTCTGTGACAGATTATGATAATAGATTTCATATTATCTATCTTCTTTATCTACACTTTCCTTTTACTTAGCCGCTTCGCCTACGCCTGTTGGTTAACCCTAAACCTCCTAATACTCAGATATCTGCCCTTTTTCTAATTTAGCAACGCATTTTATTGCGGTTAGCTAAGTTCTTTGATGAGAGATCGAATCGGGTTAATTCGTTCTCGACAGGGATAATAAGGAAGACCATTGTCTATCACTTTTCCCTGATCTGTTTGCCTATAAGTTAATTATTCACGGTGAAAGATTTGAGATCAAAGACGAGCTCGCTGATATTGCGTTTATGACAATAGTCTGCAGGCAGTAATAGGGTGATCTGGTAAGACGAGGAAATTTCGCACGATTCGGGTCTATTACGCAACAGAGAGAGTCTGGTTTCGGAATTGGTGCGAAGAATTCGTTTGATTCGCAGAACGAGCAAGGAAATATGTAAATCTTGACGTAGGTGCTAAATGTATTAAGTCTGGGCTATTTCTTTCATTTCTAATATATAAACCCCAGCAGTTTAGACTTCATTCATTCAGTACTCCTCAGTTTCAGAAGACAGATCGCTTCGTTCTAGAATACCTTGTGGAGTGAAGTTCTTAGTTTCTCGACATCTGGCCGAGTTCTAGAATACCTGTATAAGTGAAGTTCTCAGTTTCGTGGAGATAGCCTGTAGTTCTGTTTTGGAGGTAATAATATTGACTAGTATTGTCGAGTGATTTTATTGTTAGTCCGAATTTATATTTCACTACATATTCTGTGCCGAAGTGATTTTCTAGAATACATCCGTCCTTTGATAATTCTCTAAGTTTTACTGTGTTACAGTGGATTGCAGAATAAATAATAATTTCTAGCTAAACTATAATATCAATTTTATTCACTGCTAGTAACCAGTCAGAGAATAATTTAACCATCTAAGTAATGCACTGATACATCAGGAGTATTGACGAAATATGTATTTATTTCTAATTCATGATGATTGATTTCTTTTTAATGGCTAGAATTTATTTCACTGGAGTTTTAAACGATAAGACAAGCTCTAAGTTTGCGGTTTATAATTTAAGTTAAATAACCGAAGTGAACATATTATATTTTACGCGAGGGTAGGAAAGGATGTGTGTATAATATTATGATTAAGTTTCTGTATGTTTCTTTTTCTTTTATACAGTATATGGGTCAAGCCCAACATCTACCAGCGGTTTCAGTATATATAAGAATAACCTAGAAGAAACATTTTGTACTTAAATACGTGGGTTTCTAAGCTACAACCTTGTTAAAAGCTGTTTTGGGGTCGGTTCATTACCAGATGTGAAAAAAATCCTTTTTTGCCACTAGACTAGATGTAAAGACTGTTTTGTATCGTGTGAATTCTGGTATATGTACCGTGTTGAAGTGTCCCTGAGTAGGCGTGTCGTTGATCACCTGGACAGTGTAACATGGACGTGAATCAAGGTCACTAGCGTGAGGCACTGTCAGGATATAGTGCAGTCACACACACAAACAGCATACATGTTTTCTCAGGTGCGTAGAACAAGTAGTAAGATGATGTAGTGAGTAATGGTGTGTATGTCAGCAGATCGAGAACACGAAGTCGTATAAGCTCTTATTTAGGACACACAAACTCACTCCATCACACGCAGAAGTCATAGATGTGGTGAATGCAGATGACTTTCTCTTCAACATTTATTACAGCAATAATACGTTGACGGACAACACAGTCAGTAGAACAAGGAACATGGACAGTTCATATGTAGTAATGCATATAATCATCGAGCATAATCAATCCTGCATAGCTCGTATATATGATGCTAATAACGTTGGCTTGAATATAGATATTTTCATACGGTAGCTCAGAGCCCATGACTAAACGCATCAGGTAGTCTCTTAATCAATGTAGTTGCTTAATATCGAAGTCTGTGAACTTGTTAATAAAGACAAGATTTCATCTGGCTTCACTCGCCAGACACTTCTTCTTCTGCTCAAAGATATAGGCCGTAATGGTGGGCCTCATAATGATTGATGAACAACTGTGTATTTTCATAGGCAGGCATTATTTTCCGTGCCGAAACATACCGCCATAATGCGGGTTTCATATAAATATACGTTCATTGTGCTTCTGTAAAGTACTTCGACGAATAGACTTAGTTAGCTATGTCAAGCACATATAATAGACTCTGGATCCCAAGAACTGTGAGCGCTACTCACAGGTTCATACTAAATGTTCTGCAATCATTGCATATTAATAAAGTTTATTTTACCTTGGACAGAATCCGAGAAATACACAAATAACAACTGTCGTCATTCTAGACGAACAGAATAACTCTGGGGAGAATCACTGAAATCACAAGACTATCTTTTCCCCAGATAATGCAGAGAAGAACAACGGACATCTTCGTCCGGCAGAAACACAGCTCATCACTCAATGACGGAAGTTCTCCGTTTCGCGCTCAAAAAGACTTGCGCATGCGTATACAGAACAGATCTAAGAACAGATCTAAGAACAGCTGGCCCCCGACTTAAGACAGGTCAACTACAATGACTAACCAAGGGAAGATAACCCTAAATCAACCTGTCCCAGGGAGTTAACAAACAGTTCTCTACCTTAGATCATCAAAAGTATTAAATAAATTTACGTCTTATGAAACCGTCAAAAACGACGGCAACAAACCTCTCTGGCATTGTGTTTGCATCCAGAAAGGGACAGAGTACTCATCTCACGAACTTTAAGACTAAATGCAGTAACTGGGCCTATCGAGCCAGATTATATCTCTTCCCTAAATCTCATGTACATTCAGCCTCTGTGGCGAGAAAAATTACAAACAGTAACATTTCCGACGTTTGACCAATTGTGGTGGGACCAATAATTTTATATTGAGAGAAGTTACCAACCTGTCATTTCCTAAGTACTGGAAACCTCGAGATTCTGACATTGTGAGCCCATTTAAAATTTCTTACCTGAACTGATTCAAGTGACATAAACAGTAATCCTAAAATATAGTTGTAAAGTGAACGCTCCCCGGAACATTGGATGAAACCATGTATCTGCAGAGCTGGGGTTCTCTTTACCAAAAAGAACACGGATTCACTGTGTGTGTGTGTCCTAAAGTTTGCGCCTGAAGGTGAAAGACATCAAGTTTGTAGGTAAGAAAGAATGTCAGTGGCCACTGGTGAATGAACAGAGAGAAAGCAGGACTGGGTGATTCCCTTATGGTATAATTTATGCACCCACTTTGTGTTTTCTTTATGCAAGTTTGTTGCTAATGATGTTTTCCTCTTAGAATAGATAATATATCAACTCTGTTCTTAAATGTAGAGGGAAATCCTAGACCATAGCGTATAAATCTGTGACTTTTTGGGGGCTATAACTTTTCTGCTAACGGCATCGTGGGCTCAACAGAGGGGGAAAGGATTACACCTATTATCTGTGGTGTGGCGCTGTTTTACTATATTGTGTGTTCGTTTATTATTATTTCAGGTAAATTGCTACCCCTGTCCACAGTTGAAGTATATGTTGATTATGTTAATGTATATTTGATTGCTCCTGCTGGTGTTCATAATAATGCTCGTTACCCTGTTGCATCCAGGGTGAAATCTCCCAACGATTACAGTTATGTTCCATACTCCACAACATACATGCGGGTTCTTTAACTGACCCAATCATCAATGAGGAACTAAAACAGTCTTCCTTTTTTAAACGAACTCGACATTCTTTAATAAATTATATTCCTTGTAGCATACATAAGCGTTCGTCAAGATTAATCCTTAACAATTACCAAACCTCATCAATACAGCATTAAACATATTCCAAGAGTCTTCAATCTCTTGTACAAACCATATCCTTTAAGAAAGGTGAACACCTCGTAATAGGTTCCCAATGGAACTTAACAGAAAACACAGCCAAAACACAGCGGCCACAAAGCTCAAGGTTTTTCTCAACACCTTGGCCATACACATTATAAACATCTTCCCACGTCATTTTCCGGTGCGCCTCATTTTCAATATTCCAAATAGTGCCGCATTTATCAGCACTGACTCAAACTCAATAATTCTAACATGTGGTGTGCATGGGCAGACACCACATATTACACCCACCTGCGCGCTACTGGAAACTGCAGGTTTCCAGGCCATCATCCGAAATAAATGACTTACTTTTGGTAACACCACTACGATGTGGTAATGATAAAATAACTAAAATTAACTGTCATGATAAAATTGAAAATCAAATTCATGCAATGAGTGAAATGACATCACGATGAGTGAAATGCCGTTAAAATATGTGGCAACAACTTGTGAGCATTATATTAATGCTACAAAAATATCGCTATATAATCTACATATCACTTGATTATGAAAAGAAATAATGTTTGTTGTCACTTCCTGTACCCAGGAAAGCTACATAGTTCAATGTATTACTCTCGACAGTGTATCAGCGATTACATTATTATGTCCTTCTATATGGACGATATCAAAGTCATACGCTTGCAACTGCAATGCAAATCTTGTAAGTCTTGCACTTGGTGATTTACAGGTCTGGAGATACGTTAATGCTCTCTGATCAGTCATTATAGTAAAATGCGTACCTACCACAAACTTTTGAAGTTTATTCAAAGTCCATACTATACCCAAAAGTTCTCTGTCGAAAATAGAGTATTTGGATTCGGCTTCCGACAGTTTCCTACTCAAGTAGTAGATCGCATGAAACTTGCCATCAAAACTTTGTCCCAAACACCCGCCTATTGCGTGGAGCGAAGCATCTGTTACAACAGTAAATGATCTTTTTAAATCTGGCAGTCTTAATATTGGATACTGTGAAAAATGAGTCTTAATGTTTTGTAATGCCTGGTTACATTGTTCTGTCCAAACTACTTTGTTAGGCATATCTCTTTTAGTTAGATCAGATAAGACAGCAGTCAAAGACGAGAACCTTGGAATAAACTTGTGGTAAAAATTCACCAATCCCAATAAACTCCGTACTTGCTTCTTTGTAGTTGGGATTGTAAGATCAAGTATGCGTTTTAAATTAGATTCATCAGGTTGTATTACATGTTTGCCAATTTTGTGTCCTAGAAATGAAATTTCATGAATCCAATTTCTTTTTGGATGGACGGGCTGTGAGATTGTGTATTCTTAGTGTCTGTAGTAAAGATTGTACACCATTTACATGCTCTTCCCATGTGTCATGAAACATGCAAATGTCATCTATATAAGATATTAGATTAGAACGTCTCCCAAATACTCGACGCACCATCCGTACAAAAGTTGGAGGTGCATTTTTGAGCCCAAAACACATGACATTGTATTGGAACAAACCCTTCGATGTTGCAAATGCCGTCAATAGTTTACATTCTTCGGTCAAAGGGATCTGCCAATACCCTTTTGACAAATCGAATTTGCTAAAGAAAGTAGCGGAAGCTAAATGAGGTAGCAAGTCCTCCAGCAAAGGCATTGGTTCAGAATCTGATATTGTGACTTTATTTAGTCGACGGAAATCAATGCATATACGAATGGATCTGTCTTTCTTCCGTACTGCTACCATCGGAAAACAAAATGGAGAATCTGATGGAGAGATTATCCCCATTTTCAACATATTGTCGACCTCGCTATCAACCTGCTCTCTGATATGCAAAGGAATTGCATACGGTCGTAATTTAATCGGAGTAGGATCCGATAATTTTATTTCGTGAGAAATAATGTTAGTTCGTCCAGGCAGATCAGACAATACATCTTCAAAAGATTTCAATAGAATGAGAATCTGATTCTTCTGATCTGAAGGTAAATCGTTACAAATGATTACATCCTTCCAAGTTGCAGAGGCTTGGATAGGTACCACAGGAAAATCAAGCGGTACATCCGCGAAACTAGTTGCTACTTCATCAACTAAAGCAATAGATGATAGATGCGGAGATTGATTTGTGATAGATTCACAAATATGTTTGAGTGGAAGAGGTCGAGAAATGTACGGTTGTAACATGTTAGTGTGGAATGTTTTTCTTTTTCCCCTAATGTCGATGATGTAATCCACGTCGGTTTTCTTACCCACAACTTTAAAAGGACCTTGCCACGTAACCAACAAATGATCACCTTTAAGTGGCAAGAGAACAAAAACTTCATCGTTAATCGATAATGATGTTAATCGTCTATCACGATTAATACGCGACCGAGTCTTATATTTTGCTAATTCTGATGCTTCAGTTGCGATCTCACATGCATCCACAATGCATTGGCGTAGATCTGTGACATATTGGTGACTAGATTTCGTAACCGTATTATCATCATTTGTTATCACCAAATCATGTAAGATAGACATTGGTCCTCTTGGATTAGCCCCGAAACTAGTTGAAATGGTGAGAATCCGGTTTGACGATTAGGAACTTCTCTATATGCAAA
The DNA here is from genome assembly GCA_024509875.1 of Oreohelix idahoensis. Taxonomy (NCBI): domain Eukaryota; kingdom Metazoa; phylum Mollusca; class Gastropoda; order Stylommatophora; family Oreohelicidae; genus Oreohelix; species Oreohelix idahoensis. Next base: position 127,496 of record JAMPIV010003916.1, on the reverse strand, counting down.
GAGAACCGCTGGTATCAGCCGGTCCCAATCATGGGGAAACATTGTTGTTACTTTGCCCAACATCTGCTTTAGTGTAGAATTCCAACGTTCTACAACTCCGTTTGATTGCGGATTTAATCTGGCACTCAGTGTATGACGGATGTGAAGCACATCACAAATTTCTGAGAACATACCTGAAGTGAATTGCGTGCCATGATCCGACAGAAGCTCTTCAGGAAATCCGATGCGTGAAAATATCGATAATAATGCATCAGTCACCGACATCGTTGTTATGGACTTAACCGGTATGGCTTCAGGCCATCTGGTGCATAGGTCGATACAAGTTAAGATGAAGCAGAATCCTCTGGATGATAACACCGGAAGAGGTCCGATTATGTCGACAGCCATCTTATAAAAAGGTTGTTACGCACAGAATTTTTCCTAAGATGTGTGTAATTAATCTGTCTGAATTGTACACTTTAAATTTTTTGATCGAAGGTAAATAACCCTTGTTTGACAGTTGTCACATTTTAAAAATAGGGATTACCTTCTCTTGTGTCTTGACTCGTCGGTCCATTTTTTTGGTCAATGTCTGGTCATTCTCCTTATATGGTAGTATCGGTTAACTGTTTCTTGGAATGATTGAAACCATGAGTTGATGTTTATTCACTGTCCATATAAGGCGCGATTTCTAACATATCTTTGTCTGGAATGTCCCCTACATCGTCTCGTTTTGAGTCTTACTCAGGTGTATGCGTTCTGCGCATGTCTGAACGTTAAAGGGGTTTTGAAAAGTCTTCCGGTCAGGAGAGTCGACATGATGTGTTGAGCAGAGAGGACGCAATCCTGCGTCTGTGATTTTTGATAGGGAAATTAGTAGTCCTCTTGTGAGTTAGTTTAGCTAACGAGGTCTTTCCCTAGATTATTCGAAACGCCTGGAGGCGTATGTTTTGGGGTGTATATTCCGAAGCAAGGTAATACCATCCTTATATTGAACTCTGTAATCTACTTAGATGTTTGACATTTTGGTCGTTCTCTGCTCGCTTGCTGGTTACAGAAAGGAGAGTTTCCTCTACTAGGGATTACACCCCAGGTATCTACATACCTGCGATTTATATGTACACGGGTCACTCTAGGCCAAGAGAACATTTTCTATGCTTTATGAACGTCGCTATGCCAGCGATTGCACCTACGTCGAGGTTAGACTTAGGAATACCTGTAAAGGTCAGCTTGACCTGTACTCCTGAAATGCCATACTCGTGCGACGAGTGAGTAGACTTATTTTGCACATCTGATCTGCCAGCATCAGAGAAAAGTATTGATATTTATGTACATTAATGATATGAAGCTGAGGCTGTAGTAAGCTGGGATTATCTACATAAGCTTATAGAATATATATGAAAGATCCATTGAAGAACTTTGTTTATGCTGAATACCATGAACTGTCGTGTCTATAACTTATGTAACGTATCTGTCATTGTGGCGTCAAATAAATGATGGAAACGTCAAGAGCAGTTCTACCCTTTTATGACTTCCCATGTCATATTTCATGTGTTGTAAATCTGTGAACTACCTCACAACTATACACACAGCAGGCTACAACAACCAGATAAGACACCTTACACTTCAACTATAATATACCTGGTGTCGATAGGGGTGGCATTTGACATGGCTACAGAGTAACAATGTCCTTGGACTTATACTTGCAACGTCCATAGTGGCCAGACAGTGTGGCCTTATCATCATCAAGTAGTCAGCCTAAATCCACCCGTATCATTTTATGGTGGCCAGAAGTTGGTTTAATCTGGTACCAACACTCTCGGGGGTCAACAAACCCATACAGCATACAACATTCAAGTTTTGAACTACACTTCATTCAAGATTCTACATCTACATCTTCATGAAATATTTGAAAGTACACGGCGCTGCTCGACAGTTTATCGAAGTTTCCTGATTTAGAAGGACAAGTGCCGATGAAGTCGATTTACAGCTACTGCATTTGAAGGACAAGTGCCGAGCATTGTAAGGAAGAAGGACAAGAGCCGAAACTACATTCCATCATCAGAAGCTCGATTTCCTGCGTCATGGCTGTTTATGGGAGCAGATGTCGTTCAACGTTGGATCATTTATCCTCAGAATGCTGATCGCAACCTGTTCTGCACCGTGCTGACGTTTGGACTTATAGAAGTTAAGTGGCCTGTTTTGTTTGTGAACTGTGCCCTTATACTCTAACTGAGCCTTCTGTATTTTCACATTCCAACTGTTTATATGTTACATGTTTACATGTTATATGTTATTTGTATATTTATATCTTTATATTTCAGCGGTTTCGGTTGGGTGGTGTCTGTCAGTAGAAGATACCACGTGACAGAGGTTTCTACTGTGAGCGTCTTCTTTGAGAACTGTGCAAATTTCATATTGTTAAATTTGCTAAGCGACAACTGTTTCTATATTTGTTTAGTTGTGACGAGCTGTGCTCTATTTTTCGTCGTTTTTGTAATATTTTTTTTTCTTTCTGTTCTTTAGTTTTGATTTCATTAGTTTGTATTTGTAGGTCTCCTCTTTCCTATTATTTAGTTCTTTACACCATTTTGTTTATACACTGTGACGTCATTTGTTTGTTTACCTTTTTCGCATTTGTCATCACATTCTTTGTGATATTTTCTTTAAGTTTTCGCTGTTTATTTAGTTGACTTTTGCGAATGTTTTCGTATTGTCTTTGATCTTTGTTAGTGTTATTGTTTACATAGTTCTTAATTAGCATTCACTATTGTTAAATAGTTTAACATTTATGCCGAGAATATCATGAGAAACGTAAGAGATGACCAAGAACACACAGAGTTTGACTCATTTAACATCGGCGGGTACCAGATCCCGGAAATCAGATATGCTGACGACACAGTCCTCCTATCGACCAGCCCAAAAGGACTTGAACAATTACTTCTGTCCACCAAAAAACACAGCGAGGCCCAGAATCTATACCTAAACACCAAGAAGACCAAAGTATTGACAACAGACAAAGTAAAGACCAAACCAGAAATTGAAATTGATAACGAAGAACTGGAAAGTGTCAATGAATTCGAATACTTAGGATCAATCATTAACAGCTCTGGCGACTGTGCAGTAGAAATTAAAAGAAGACTTGCAATTGCTTCACATAAGCTAATACAGATGAAAAACCTATGGCAAGGCACAAGCAAAGAAACAAAGTTACAACTGATCAGAGCATGTATATTCCCAGTAGCAACATACGGCTGCGAGACTTGGACACTCAATAAAACAGTTGCAAAAAAGATTACATCATTCGAAATGAAATGCTACAGAAGGATGTTGAGAATAACCTGGACAGAAAAAAAGACCAACAGAGAAGTACTGCACTCACTAAACGTACAGGAACATTGGCTCCTAAATACCATCGCAATAAGGAAGCTGAAATTTTTCGGTCATATAAAAAGACATAATAGTCTGGAAAAAACAGTGATGGAAGGCATGGTCCCTGGAAAAAGGGGAAGGGGTCGACCTAGACGACGGTGGACCCAGGACATCACAGAGAGTCTGAACTTGTCTTTGGCTGATGCAGGTCGACTTGCCCAGAATCGTGATGCGTTCAGAGCAGCTGTAATGGAGACAACGTTCTGGAAAGAATATGTCACATGATGATGATGATTGTTAAATATTTGCTTATGCACTATTGGCTGTATAGTGCACTTATCATAACTAACTGGTGGAGTTGCTTATGCACTATTAGATGTATAGTGCAGTTATGATAAATAACTGATGGATATGAGGTTATGCACTATTAGATGTGTAGTGCCCTTATGATTAAGAAGTGACTGGTGGTATTATTATTACAGATTTGGTAATACAAATTCTTTGTCAAAGACTTGTTTCCCACAGAGATTGGAGTAACATTGTGATTATACAAGTACTTTATTTAAGTCTTGTTACTATTAAGGTTGAGATAAATTAATTAATTATTTCAGATTTGGGACTCATAATATTAGACATCATGTCTACACTTGATTACTTTATTGAGCAAGGGAAAGCCCTTGGTAAGACTGGCGATAAATTAGAAGAGTATGCAAATACTCAATGGACTAAAGCACTGAAGTCTGAGGAGAAAAGACAAAAGGAGGAAAATAAAAGATTAGACAGAGAAGCTGAGCTAAAGAAGATAGATGCTGAGAACCTGAGACTGCAGATGCAGGCAGATGAAAGAAAAAATTCCAGATGGAAATGGAAAAACAGAAAAGAGAGGCTGAAGCTGAGGAGAGGAAAATCCAGCTACAATTGGATGCTGAGAATAAAAGATTGGACAAAGATGCTGAGGAGAGAAGAATTCAGCTACAATTAGATGCTGAAAATAAAAGACTTGAAAAAGAGGCTGAAAATAAAAGACTTGAAAAAGAGGCTGAAAATAAAAGACTTGAAAAAGAGGCTGAAAATAAAAGACTTGAAAGAGAGGCTGAAGATAAGAGACTACAAGCCGAAGCTGAAGAGAAAAAGTTACAAAGAGAGGCTGAAGAAAGAAGGTTACAAAGAGAGGCTGATGAGAGAAAAGCAAAAATGGGGCATGAAGAAAAACTCTTAGTTTTGGAGTTAGAGAAGTTAAAGTTGATGAACATGAGTAATGCTAATGATCCAAATAAGGGGTCATCTTCTGATAAGTCTAATGCTAGTACGTTCAAGATTAAGCTACCAGCATTCAATGCTTCCAGTGACGATATAACGTTTTATCTAGATAGATTTGAACGTTCATGTAAAACACATAACATAGATAAGTCACTGTATGTTTATCAGTTGTCTAATATACTTAGAGGTGATGCTTTGAGTATGTTAAGCATGGTAGATGAGCCTGACAAGAACAATTATGAGGTTGTCAGGGCGGTCTTGTTAAAGAAATACCAACTTAACGAAGACGGCTATTGTCTTCAATTTAAAAATATGTTGCCAGAAACTGGAGTAGAATTCTCTGAATTCATTTCAAAGATACGTCTTACTTTTACACGTTGGGTTGAGTTGTCTAAGACAGAACATACATATGAAGTACTCATGGACTTACTACTTAGAGACAAGGTTATGTCTTCTGTCAATGAGTCTTTTCTTGCTTTTCTTCATGAGCGAAGCCTAAAAACATAAAAGAAATGGAAGAATACTGTTGCCAGTATGTCACTGCGCACCCTCACGTAACCATTAGCAACTCTAGAGTAAAAGAAGGTTTGCCGGTTGCTTCAGCAGCACCATATGGCCAAAACTTCATGCGTAAATTTCAAGGTGCTCAACAAAATTTTAATAGAAAGAGTAACCATAATTATGCTCAAAATCATGGCAATCAATCACATGGTGATTCGTCTTCAAAGAACTGGAGACAAGTTGATAGTCCTCGGTATACTACACCTAATAATTGTAGACATTTCCGCAGAGGTAGTCAGTATAGAGGCAATCAAAACTATTTTTCGCGGAGACCTAAAAACCAAGATAATAGAGGTTCTAATCAACATAGAAATGATAATGACAGTTATGGAAACTGGGATACAAACCAGGATAACAATTACAGTAGAGAGTATAATGATAATTTCAGAGGCAATAATGGTCGCGGTAGATCTCAACATAAAAGAAAGAGATATCAACAGAAAAACTCTGTACAGCAAGAGTCTCAGGGAGCATGTAAACAGACTGATGATAATAAGAACTCTAGTGCTATCACATGTTCTGCTTTTGACTTTGGTAGGGCAACTAAATGTCCCCAATGCAGTACTTTGTTCGAACCGACTACCATAACTACTTTGAGTTGTGGTCACCCTCTTCCCGCTCTTCCTGCTGCAGTTGCGCATGACGGGAGAGGTTCTCTTATCCTGCATAAGGGTCTTGTAAATAGTAATCCAGTCTCAGTCCTTTTTTATTCTGGATGTACTACTATTGGTGTTAGGCAATCTCTTGTAGATCCATCCTGTGCTACAGGAAAGGTGATCAAATGTGTCACATTTGGTGGCACTTTGGAAAAGTATCCTACTGCCATAATACATATTGCTACTCCCTTCTTTACGGGAGATGTCCACGCGTGTCTTCTACCTAACCTTATTGCGGACCTTATTATCGGTCGTATTCACGGAGTTAGGGAAGGTACCCCTCAGCAGATTGCTGTTTGGGAGGAACAAAATATTGAAGCTACCAATGCAGTGGTCACAAGAGCTCAGGCTCTGGAAACACCTCAAACTTCATTAACTGATAATAATGAAGTAAATAGCCAAAATAGTCACTTGATTATTTCACGTGACTCTTTCATAAAATTGCAAGAAGAAGATCCTTCTTTACAAAAATTCTTCATTCTAGCAAAAAAAGGTGATCCAAATCAAAATACAAATAGAAAGTCTTGGATTTCTATGAAGAACGGCGTACTTGTGCGTATGGTACAAGACTCGACTACGTCTACACATTCTCAAATTCTTGTGCCTAAGAGTATGAGATTGCAAATATTGCAAAATGCTCATGACTCACAATGTGCTGGACATATGGGTTTTTCCCGTACAAAGTCGAGGGTTCTTGCGGCTTTCTGTTGGCCATTTGTGAGCAAGGACATACGTATTTACTGTCGATCTTGCAAAGTATGTCAGGAGGTCAAATCTAAAGGACCACGACATGCTGCGCCTATCCAGGCTGCTGACATTCCTATTCCACCGTTTCAGAAAATGGCAATAGATATTATCGGTCCTTTTAGGATCAAGTCGCCAGAGGTCATCAATTTATCCTTACATGTGTCGATATGTGCACACGTTGGCCAGAGGCTATACCTCTTAAGAGCATCTCCACTGCCGATATCGCAGACGCTCTTTGGCTGATATTTTCTCGCTTGGGATTCCCCAGAGAAATATTGTCAGACCATGGCACTCAACTTATATCTGACACTATGTCACAGGTAATGTCTATCTTACATATTAAAAGGTCTCTCAGCAGTATCTATCACCCAATGTCTAATGGGTTAGTTGAGCGTTTGAATAGAACACTCAAGACTTTACTTGGAAAGATAACTCAGGATCATCCTCAGGATTGGGACAGGGTTTTACCCGCGGCTCTCTTTTCTTATAGAGAGGTCCCCAATGAACATACAGGATTTTCTCCTTTTGAACTTGTCTTTGGCGCACGACCGCGCGGCCCTATGTCTTTACTCCACGATCTTATCACTGCCGATAATATTAGCGATGACACTCAATCTTCTTATGAGTATGTCATTGCTCTTAGGCAAAAGATCATCGAGGCATGCAAACTAGCAACTTCTTCATCCGAATTTGCTAAAGAAAAGGCAAGGCTATTTGCAAATAAGAATAGATGTCTACGACAACTTTGTCCAGGTGACAAAGCACTCGTCCTACTTCCTTCAAGGGAGAACAGACTTCTTATTGCATGGAAAGGTCCGTATGCAATAGTCTCTAAAATTTCCGACGTCGACTATGTTGTCGATATTGATGGAAAGCATAAAACTTTCCACATAAATATGCTCTCGGAATTTTATGAACGACCTGACTATTTGCAGCCTATTTTCCAGGCTACGGACGATTCTCCGGTACCTCATGGTCATTACACATCCCTGTCAGTTATACAGGATGAGGAAACTACTTTTTCTGATGTCAATCTTCCACTTCCTGTGATCGCACTTCATTCTACGGAATCTTGGAAAAACGTCACCGTTTCTCCTAATCTTTCCGCTGAGGAACATCGACAAGTCTCTTCGATGTTACAAACATTTCAGGATGTCCTTACCGACATCCCTGGACACACACATGTCATTGAACATGACATAATACTTACTGACCATAATCCTATCAGAGTCAGACCCTATCCTATACCTATCCATTTTCAGTCACAAGTCGAGAAAGAATTGGATGAGATGATACGATTGGAAATAATCGAACCATCCACTTCAGCATACTCTTCGTCCATGGTTATTGTTCGAAAGAAAGACAATAACATTCGTATTTGCGTTGATTATCGCAAATTGAACCAAGTTACGAAGTTTGATGCTGAACCTATGCCTTCACTAGAAGAGCTACTAAACAAACTTTCTAATTCTAGATTCTTTACCAAACTCAACTTATCTAAAGGTTATTGGCAAGTTCCTTTAACTGAACGAGCCAAACCTCTTACTGCTTTTTCTACACCTAGGGGCTTATTTCAATGGAATTTCATGCCTTTCGGTCTTATGAACGCCCCTGCTACATTCGTACGCATGATGCATCGAATTCTCTCATATCGTACAGATGTCATAGCATACTTAGACGATATCTGTCTGTTCAGTGATTCCTGGGAAGATCACTATTTGGGTTTATAAGAATTGCTGTCTGCTCTTCGCGAGTATAATTTAACGGCAAAACCCTCGAAAGCCTTTATAGGATTTAGCGAGATTTCTTTCCTGGGTCATCGTGTTGGTCATGGTCTTTTAAAGACAGAGGACCACAATGTTTCAAAAATACTTAACATTTCGGTCCCTAAGACGAAGAAACAAGTAAGGAGTCTATTAGGTTTGATCCAATTCTACGGACGATTCATTCCGAATCTGTCCTCCATTATGGCACCGCTTTCTACTTTATTGAAGAAAGGATCGCCTAATCTGATCCGCTGGTCTAAAGAATGCCAATCCTCATTGGACCAGATTAAAGCACTGTTTTCATCTCCACCTATTCTTAGGTTACCTACTATTGAGAAGACTTTTGTTCTTCGAAGTGACGCCTCGTCCACTGGGATTAGGGCAGCACTAATGCAGGAGTATTCTGATACTCTGCATCCAGTGATGTATATCTCAAGGAAATTAAATGCTGCAGAAAGGAATTACTCGGTTTTAGACCGTGAATTATTGGCTATAGTTTGGTCAATTCTCAAGTTACAAAGATTCCTTCTAGGCGCACATTTCATTGTGGAAACCGACCAGAAAGCTCTTACTGCTATTCAGAGCAAAAACTTGAAGAGCTCGAGGTCCACTCAATATGACATAGCTCTTCAACCCTTTCATTTCACGGTGCGAGCTATCCGTGGTTCGGATAATGTGATGGCAGACATTCTGTCCAGATGCCCACATGATTCCACTTAGTTCTTCTGTCATATATATTTCCTGATAAACGTCGAGATCTATAACAGTTCTCTCTATAATGATATATCAGCACATATGTTCTCACTTTTGGGAATTTATAGCATTGTACCATATAATGTCCTTTTTCTGTTACCGATTTTGGTATAACGGAATAAGGCTTAGTTAGCAATATATGGGCCAAAAGTTCACATGGCCACAATTTATATATTGTATTTTGATTACTGTATTAAGAAATTTAACATTTACCATAAAGATTTGTGTTATTGATATTTTCGCAGCACATCATTGACATCTGCGAGAGTATGGACATTATGTAACGATGAAGTATGTCAAGTTCTAACCTACTTAGGAACGAGTTGTCCACATCTTCGAGGAACATCTGTTTAATTAAGATAATGCATTGTATCATGATATTATTACATGCTTGTTGTTGCGTGATAAATTCTCGCAACATCGTTTTATTTCAATATCTGTTTTATAACGCAAGGGCAACAACTGCTTGTAATTTATAGTCACTTTTCTCGGTAAGCATTTGTCTTCTCGCGTTGGTATCGAATGCAGTTAACTTTTGAGCTGTGGTCATTTTTGCGCTGGACTGCGCATGACTTGTCTTGTTGTTTTGGTCGATCGGTTTCCGCCCACCACTAGTGGGAGTGAGCGATTTGGAATGGCGAAAGAGATGCCTCGTTGAAGAGGGGATCTCCGCTTTTTTTTTTTTCTGTCAGGGATGTGTAGTCCTCTTATGGATATTTCGTTTAGTCGAGATAATACCTCTAGTGTTTTCCCACATGTCGGGAGGCGTGATATTTCTGTGTATTTCATGAAAGCAAGGTAAATTGACTTTTTCATTAACTCTATCGATTTTGGGTCGTGAGCGATTTCGATTCATAGCCTGTCTCCGAAAGTCGTCGTCACGAGATGTTCTTTCCCAGCTCACATGTCGCTGCATTGTACTGCATCGGTTGATGCATGTACCAAGGACCATTACTTGCTACTTTGTTAAATGAACTAGGTTTAGAAAACCTTTATTATCTAGAGGATATTCTTGAGGACATTATTTATACTTCGGCAGACGTGTCTGTCTTGCTGAAGTCAAACTAAGGAGAGTGAACTGATCTCATACATCTGGTTATCTCCTGGCTGTTATAGAAAAGGATGGAGTTTTCCACCTGACTACATTTACAGCACTATGAAATATAACATGCATCTGACTCATCATTGTAATGCTGTCTACCGTTTATTGCTGTATTGAATGTTGCTGTGATAATGACTGTTTGATGTGCCTACACATTTGCGTAACCATTTTGTCACTGTGGCGTCCACAATAAATAATGAAGAAAAACGTCAACGGCTGTTTCAAGACTCATTGACTTTATACGTCGTGAGTTTACTGACGTCCTATGTGGATTGCCCTGTTATTGTTGCATGAACATTGTTTTGACTGAACACATCTACACACTACACAAAAACCAGACATGCGGATGCCATCCATCATCATATGGCATCACGCATCATTTGGTGGCCATAAGCTGGTTTGATTCTGGTACTAGCAAACACGGGGTCCCTTACCCACTTCATTTTCAACAAGAATTCATCAGCATCCTTCAAGAAATTAACATTCTTCAATACAGTCAACATCTTCAAAATTTTCAAAGTACTCGGCGTTGCCCGGTAAAAGTCAAAATTTCAACTTTTTGACGGAAACAAGAATTTGACAGTACCCGGCGTTGTTACATGTTGCCGGATAACTCGGACTGCTGTTATCTTTTACGCAAGTCAAGCAAGTTGCTGCTGTCAAGGTTCCAGTGCTGTCGTTTTTTTGAGAAGGTCAAGTGCCGGTTGAAACGGGTTGTTTTCTGAAGAAGGCCAAGTACCGATTTCCATCAACTTACTTTTGGATTAGAAGGTCAAGTGCCGAAACAACTCAACACACAGTATGTCAGAAGCTCTTGTACCATCGTGTTAGCAGTGGAAGCAGTTCAGATGTGCCATCATCGTTGGAGCTTCGCTCTTTAGGACGTTGATTGACATCCGTTTTTCTGCTGTTCTACGATTGGAAGCCTTTAAGTTAAGTGGCCTGTTTGTATGTAAACTGTGCCCTTATACTTCTGCTGAGTCTTCTGTGTATCATCTCATTCTATATGTTATATGTCTATATGTTATTTGTATATTTATATGTTTATATTTCAGCGGGTTCTCGGTTGGGTGGTGTCTCCGTTAGATTATGCCACGTCATAGAGGTCGTCTATTGTGAGCGTTTTCTGTAGGGTTTGCAAATTTCCGATACTGGAATTTGCTAAGCGACTTCTGTTGCTATTTATGTTAGCTGTGATGACATGTTTTAATATTGTTTTCGTTATTATTTCACATTCTTTAGTTTTGTTGTGATTTGTTTGTATTTGTTAGCCTACTCTTGTCTATAATTTAGTTTCATACAACATTTTTGTTTATACACTGTGGTGTCATGTATTTTGTTTAATTCTATCGCAGATATCGTCACATTTTTTGTGATATTTCATTAATTTCTGCTTTATTTTTAGTTGATTTCTGCGAAAGTTTTTGTATTGTTGCTGATCTTTGTTATTGTTTACATAGTCATTGTTTACAGTTATAGTAATTAGTTAATGGGCTATGCTAATGCACTGTTACTACTATACTGATGATAAATGAATGATGAATAGTGTCGTGCACTATTGAATGAGAAGTGCACTTATGATCAAGATTTGAGTGCTGATATTTCATATACAAGTTCTTTGATTGGAGACTTGTTTCCCACAGAGACTGGGATAATATAAGGTGATGTGAATATACAAGTGCTTAATTAAGACTTGTTACACTTAGGTTTGAAATAAATTAGTTAATTATTTCAGGTTTTGGACTCATATGTTAGACAACATGTCTACATTTGAGCACTTTATTGAGCAGGGTAAATTGCTTGGCAAGACTGGTGATAAGTTAGAAGAATTTGCAACTGCTCGATATGATAAAGCAATGGAAGCTGAACAAAAGAAACTGCATATGGAAGCTGAACAAAAGAAACTGCAGATGCAGGTGGATGAAAAGAGATTCCAAATGGAAATGGAAAAAAACAAAAAAGGGAATCAGAAGCTGAGGAAAGAAAGCTACAGCTAGAGGCTGAGAATAAAAGACTTGAAAAAGAAGCTGAAAATAAAAGACTTGAAAAAGAAGCTGAAAATGAAAAGACTTCAAATGCAGGCTCAAGCTGAAGAAAGGAAGTTACAAAGAGAGTCTGATGAGAGGAAAGCAAAAATGGAACATGAAGAAAAACTCTTAGCTTTAGAGTTGGAGAAATTGAAATTGACGAGCATGAGTAATGGTAATGATTCAAACAAGGGTTCATCTTCTGGGAAGGCTAATAATGATACTTTTAAGATTAAGTTACCAACATTTAGTCCTTCCAGTGATGACATAATGTTCTATCTGGACAGATTTGAACAAGCATGTACAGCTCATAACATAGACAAAGCAAAATATGTTTATCAGTTATCAGGGATACTGACAGGTAAAGCTCTAAGTATATTAAATATGGTGGATGAACCTGACAAGAACAATTATGAGGTTGTCAGGGCCGCTTTGTTAAAGAAATATCAGCTTAACGAAGACGGCTATCGTCTACAATTTAAAAACATGTTACCTGAAAATGGAGTTGAATTCTCCGAGTTTATTGCAAGAATACGCATTACTTTCTCACGATGGGTTGAACTATCTAAGACGGAAAAAACTTATGAAGGACTTATGGACTTAATACTTAGAGACAAAGTCATGTCGTTTGTCAATGAGTCTTTCCTTGCTTTCCTTCATGAACGTAAACCTAAAACAATAAAAGAAATGGAAGATTTCTGTTGCCAATACGTAACTGCGCACCCACACATAACCATGGGTAACTCTAAGGTGAAAGAAGGTTTACCAGTTGCTTCGGCAGCTCCGTATGGTCAAAACTTTGCTCGTAGATCCCAACAAAATTTTGATAGAAAGGGCAGCGGTAATTTCTGTCAAAATCATGGAAACCAATTTCATGGTGATTCTTCTTCGAAGAATTGGAGACAACCTGATAGTACTCGTTACTATCACCCTAATAATTATAGGCATTTCAAAAGAGGATATGGTAATAGAGGTTATTCCTGCCGAAGACCTCAAAACCAAACAAATAGATGTTCGCATCAATGTGAACATGATAGTAATCGTGGAAACTGGAATTCGAACCAGTATAACAATTACAATAGAGACAATAATAACTGCAGAGATAATAATAACTCTGATAACTTCAGAGGTAATAATAGTCGGGGTAGATCTCAACACAAAAAAAAAGAGATATCAGCAGGCTAATGCTGTACAACAGGAAACTGAGGGAGCCTGTAATCATGTTGTTGATAGTAAAAACTTTGACGCTGTCACTAGTTCTGCTTTTGACTTTGAGAGAGCAAACAAATGCCCCCAATGCAGTACTTTATTCGAACCGGGTACCATAACTACTTTGAGTTGTGGTCACCCACTTCCCGCTCTTCCTGCTGCTGTTGCGCATGACGCGAGGGGTTCTTTAATTCTACATAAGGGTCTTGTTAATGATACTCCGGTCTCACTACTTTTCGATTCCGGATGCACCACTATTGGTGTTAGACAATCGCTTGTAGATCCATCTTGTGCTACAGGAAGGGTTATTAAATGTGTCACATTTGGCGGCACTTTAGAAAAATATCCTACTGCTGTAATTCGCATTGCCACTCCTTTCTTTACTGGAGATGTGCATGCTTGTCTCTTACCTAATCCTATTGCGGACATTATTATTGGTCGTATTCACGGAGTTAGGGAGTGTACCCCACAGCAGATTGCTGCTTGGAAAGATAATAACATGCAAGCTACAAATGCAGTAGTTACAAGAGCACAAGCTCTACAAACACCCGAAACTTCACTGAATAGTGATAATGGAGTTGATAGCCAAGATAGTCACTTAGTAATCACTCGTGACTCTTTCATAAAATTGCAAGAAGAAGATCCTTCTTTAAAAAAATTCTTCGTTCTTGCGAAGAAAGGTGATCCGAATCAGGATACAAATAGAAAATCTTGGATTGCAATGAGAAACGGCGTACTTGTACGTATGGTACAAGATTCGACTACGTCGGCACATTCGCAAATTCTTGTTCCCAAGAGCATGAGAGTCCAAATATTACAACATGCTCATGACTCGCAATGTGCTGGACATATGGGTTTTGCCCGTACGAAGTCGAGAGTCCTTGCGGCTTTCTTTTGGCCTTTTGTCAATAAGGACATTCGTATTTACTGCCGATCATGCAAGGTAAGTCAGGAGGTCAAATCTAGAGGACCACGACATGCTGCGCCTATCCAGGCTGCTGACATTCCTATTCGGCCGTTTCAGAAAATGGCCATAGATATTATTGGCCCTTTTAAGGTCAAGTCGGCCAGAGGACATCAGTCTATCCTTACATGTGTCGATATGTGCACACGTTGGCCAGAGGCTATTCCTCTTAAGAGCATATCTACTACAGATATCGCAGATGCTCTTTGGTTGATATTTTCTCGCTTGGGGTTCCCCAGAGAAATATTGTCAGACCATGGCACTCAACTCATATCTGACACTATGTCACAGGTAATGTCTACCTTACATATTGAACGATCTCTCAGTAGTATCTACCATCCTATGTCTAATGGGTTAGTTGAGCGTCTGAATAGAACGCTCAAGACTTTGCTTGGTAAGATAACTGAAGATCATCCTCAAGATTGGGACAGGGTTTTACCCGCGGCTATCTTTGCCTATAGAGAAGTCCCTAATGAACACACAGGATTTTCTCCCTTCGAACTTGTCTTTGGCGCGCGTCCACGCGGCCCTATGTCTTTATTACACGATCTCATCACTGCCGATGATATTAGCGATGAAACTCAATCCTCATATGAGTATGTCATTGCTCTTAGACAAAAGATCATTGAGGCACGTAAGCTAGCAACTGCTTCATCAGAAATTGCTAAAGAGAAGGCAAGGCAGTTTGCTAACAAGAATAGATGTCTACGACAACTTTGTCCAGGTGACAAAGCATTCGTCCTACTCCCCAGTAGGGAAAATAGACTTCTTATTGCATGGAAAGGTCCGTATGCAATAGTCCTCGGATTTCCGATGTTGACTATGTGGTCGATATTGATGGAAAGCATAAAACTTTCCACATAAACATGCTTTCGGAATTTCACGAACGTCCGGACTATTTGCTGCCTATTTTCCAGGCAACGGATGATGCTCCTGCACCTCACGGTCATTATTCATCCCTGTCTGTCATTCAGGATGAGGAAGCTACCTTCTCTGATGTCAATCTTCCCCTTCCAGTGGTTCCATTACATTCCACGGAATCTTGGAAAAACGTTTCTGTTTCTCCTAATCTTTCTGGTGACGAACATCGACAAGTCTCGTCGATGTTACAAACATTTCAGGATGTTCTCACTGACATTCCTGGACACACACAGATGTCATAGAACATGACATAATTCTTACCGACAATAATCCAATTAGGGTTAGGCCGTATTCTATTCCTATACACTTTCAGTCGCAAGTGGAAAAGGAATTGGATGAAATGATTCAATTAAATATAATTGAACCATCGACTTCACCATATTCTTCTTCCATGGTTATTGTCCGGAAGAAGGATAAGAACATACGAATTTGCGTTGATTATCGCAAATTGAATCAGGTCACAAAGTTCGACGCTGAACCGATGCCTTTGTTAGAAGATCTACTGATTAGACTTTCTAATTCTAGATTCTTCACTAAACTTGACTTGTCTAAAGGTTATCGGCAAGTGCCTTTAGCAGAGCATGCCAAACCTCTTACTGCTTTTTCTACACCTAGGGGTCTATTTCAATGGAATGTTATGCCTTTTGGTCTCATGAACGCCCCTGCCACTTTCGTTCGCATGATGCGTCGAATTCTGTCACATCGTTCGGATGTCATCGCATACTTAGATGACATCTGTCTCTTCAGTGATACCTGGGAAGATCACTATTTAGGGTTATATGACTTACTGTCCACTCTACGTGAGAATAATTTGACAGCAAAACCTTCTAAAGCTTTTGTTGGTTTTGGTGAAATCTCTTTCCTGGGTCATCGTGTTGGTCATGGTCTCTTGAAGACAGAAGACCACAATACTTCCAAAATACTGAACATCTCTGTTCCTAAAACGAAGAAACAAGTTAGGAGTCTCTTAGGTTTAATTCAATTTTATGGGAGATTTACTCCAAATTTATCTTCGATCATGGCACCTCTCTCAACATTGTTGAAGAAAGGTTCGCCTAATCTGGTCCGTTGGTCTGAAGAATGCCAATCTTCACTAGACCAAATCAAGAATATATTTTCTTCTCCTCCCATCTTAAGATTACCTACTCTTGATAGGACCTTTGTTCTTCGGAGTGATGCTTCATCCACTGGGATTGGAGCAGCACTGATGCAAGAATATGCAAATACTCTGCATCCTGTTATGTACATTTCTAGAAAACTAAATGCGGCAGAGAGGAACTACTCGGTTTTAGACCGTGAGTTGTTAGCGATGGTTTGGTCAATTCTAAAGCTACAAAGATTCCTCCTGGGCGCACATTTCATTCTAGAGACTGATCAGAAAGCTCTTACAGCTATTCAGACTAAGAATTTGAAGAGTTCGAGATCCACTCGATATGCTATAGCTCTTCAACCTTTTCACTTCACGGTACGAGCTATCCGTGGTGCGGATAATGTGATGGCTGACATTTTGTCTAGATGCCCACATGACTCCAACTAATACTTCTGTTCTATATTTCCATATATTACAGAGTCATAACACACCTATATTTCTACAATAGATTAGCACATCTGTACTTACTCTATATGCACACACTATCGTGCTTTGTTGTCATCTTCTTCTGTTCGTTTTTTTAAGATGATAGAGGAGGACTGAGTAGTTAATATAAGGGCCGTTAGTTTACTAAACAGCCACAATTATTAATAATGTATTGTACCTTATGAAGCATATTAGTTATTAATTAGCATTATATTGCTTGTACTTTCTCAGAATGTCATTGTTGAGCTGAGGACTTACCTTACGAGTTCTAGATTGTGTACTTACCCTCGGAATACCAGAGCATATGTCCTGGATCGTCATGTAGTTTAACTTTACTATGTACTTATGTCATTACATGTCAAAGAATGTACTATTTAAATTTTCCTATCAGATTTGTACATCCATTTTTAAAGACAATATTAGAGTATGCTGTTTAATGATGATTATAGTAACTTGCATACGTATATTGTGTTTACATGCTAACGTGATGTGTGTTGGTGACACCTCCCCGATGTGAATATTTTTTTGAGACATATTTATTTTTCTGTTGAGGTATATCCTCACCAGACACTCTATAATTAACCTATTGTTTGGCAATTTAGTTAATTATCAGCGCATAATTCGTGCGTTTTGAGCCGCTTATCGCTTGCTCTTTGATATTGAAAAAAAAATATGTTCCACATTTTTTTTTTATCGGGAGGAGGTGGTGATATGTTGCGTGATAAATTCTCGCAACATCGTTTTATTTCAATATCTGTTTTATAACGCAAGGGCAACAACTGCTTGTAATTTATAGTCACTTTTCTCGGTAAGCATTTGTCTTCTCGCGTTGGTATCGAATGCAGTTAACTTTTGAGCTGTGGTCATTTTTGCGCTGGACTGCGCATGACTTGTCTTGTTGTTTTGGTCGATCGGTTTCCGCCCACCACTAGTGGGAGTGAGCGATTTGGAATGGCGAAAGAGATGCCTCGTTGAAGAGGGGATCTCCGCTTTTTTTTGTTCTGTCAGGGATGTGTAGTTCTCTTATGGATATTTCGTTTAGTCGAGATAATACCTCTAGTGTTTTCCCACATGTCGGGAGGCGTGATATTTCTGTGTATTTCATGAAAGCAAGGTAAATTGACTTTTTCATTAACTCTATCGATTTTGGGTCGTGAGCGATTTCGATTCATAGCCTGTCTCCGAAAGTCGTCGTCACGAGATGTTCTTTCCCAGCTCACATGTCGCTGCATTGTACTGCATCGGTTGATGCATGTACCAAGGACCATTACTTGCTACTTTGTTAAATGAACTAGTTTAGAAAACCTTTATTATCTAGAGGATATTCTTGAGGACATTATTTATACTTCGGCAGACGTGTCTGTCTTGCTGAAGTCAAACTAAGGAGAGTGAACTGATCTCATACATCTGGTTATCTCCTGGCTGTTATAGAAAAGGATGGAGTTTTTCACCTGACTACATTTACAGCACTATGAAATATAACATGCATCTGACTCATCATTGTAATGCTGTCTACCGTTTATTGCTGTATTGAATGTTGCTGTGATAATGACTGTTTGATGTGCCTACACATTTGCGTAACCATTTTGTCACTGTGGCGTCCACAATAAATAATGAAGAAAAACGTCAACGGCTGTTTCAAGACTCATTGACTTTATACGTCGTGAGTTTACTGACGTCCTATGTGGATTGCCCTGTTATTGTTGCATGAACATTGTTTTGACTGAACACATCTACACACTACACAAAACCAGACATGCGGATGCCATCCATCATCATATGGCATCACGCATCACTTGTATAATGTACTTTTTGGTTTAAGATGTGTAATTCTCTAATGCGGTATAGTAGTATGACACCGCTGTTTTCATGACACTTCATTGTTTAATACTATGATAATATATTTGTATTTATATGAGTATAATTTTGCTTGCATTATGATGTTGCCATCACTATGGCGTATGTTGGTGGCATCTCCCTAGTGGATTGGGAAATATTTTCTCTAAGGATCTGAGATTAATTCAGCTATCGCTGCATCGAAGCCTCATTAGGCATTTATCCGACATCATACGTGCTTTAGGTGCCTGTTGTTTTCTGGGCACTAGGATTAAAAAAACCAAATGTTTCATCCATTTTCCCGGAGGGTCAGCATCACCTGTATAATGCACATTTTTTCCTAAGATGTGTGTAATTAATCTGTCTGAATTGTACACTTTAAATTTTTTGATCGAAGGTAAATAACCCTTGTTTGACAGTTGTCACATTTTTACAATAGGGGTTACCTTCTCTTGTGTCTTGACTCGTCGGTCCATTTTGTCGGTCGATGTCTGGTCATTCTCCTTATATGGTAGTATCGGTCAACTGTTTCTTGGAATGATTGAAACCATGAGTTGATGTTTATTCACTGTCCATATAAGGCGCGATTTCTAACATATCTTTGTCTGGAATGTCCCCTACATCGTCTCGTTTTGAGTCTTACTCAGGTGTATGCGTTCTGCGCATGTCTGAACGTTAAAGGGGTTTTGAAAAGTCTTCCGGTCAGGAGAGTCGACATGATGTGTTGAGCAGAGAGGACGCAATCCTGCGTCTGTTACGATTTTTTCCTAAGATAGGGAAATTAGTAGTCTCTTGTGAATTAGTTTACACTTTAACGAGGATTTTTCCCTAGATTAAGGAAACGCCTGGAGGCGTTTGATGTTTTGGGGTTTGTAAATTCCGATAGCAAGGTAATACCATCCTTATATTGAACTCTGTGATCTACGTCGATGTTTGACATTTTGGTCGGTCTTTGTCTGGTCTTCTGGTTATATGGTAGTATCGGTTAACTGTTTACTTGGAATGATTGAAACCATGAGTTGATACCTGTTTATATGTACACGGGTCACATCTAGGCCGATTTCTAGAAACATATTCTAAGCTCTATGAACTGTCCCTATGCATCAGTCTCGATTGCACCTACGTCGAGGTGTATGCGTTCTGCGCTGTCTGAACGTTAAAGGGTTTTGAAAAGTTCTCCGGTCAGTCGAGAGTCGAACATGATGTGTTGAGCAGAGAGGACGACAATCCTGCGTCTGTGATTTTTGATAGGGAAATGTAGTAGTCCTCTTGTGAGTTAGTTTAGCTAACGATCTTATCCCTAGATTAATCAAACGCCTGGTGGCGTATGGTTTTGGGGTGTATATTCCGAAGCAAGGTATTACCATCCTTATATTGAACTCTGTAATCTACTTAGAAGTTTGACATTTTGGTCGTTCTTGCACGCTTGCTGGTTACAGAAAGGAGAGGTTCTTCTACTAGGGATTACACCCTAGGTATCTACATACCTGCGATTCTATATGTACACGGGTCACTCTAGGCCCAATAGAACATTTTCTAGCTTTATGAACTTCGCTATGCAGCGATGCCACCTACGTCGAGGTTAGACTTAGGGAATGCTGTTAAAGTGTCAGCTTGACCCTGTACTCCTGAAACGCCATACTCGTGCGACGAGTGAGTAGACTTATTTTGCACATCTGATCTGCCAGCATCAGAGAGGAGTATTGATATTTATGTACATTAATGATATGAAGCTGAGGCTGTAGTAAGCTGGGATTATCTACATAACGTTTGAATATATATTCAAAGATCCATTGAAGAAACTTCTGTATTATGCTGAATACCATGAACTGTCGTGTCTATAAACTTATGTAACGTATCTGTCATTGAATGCCCCCCCCCCCCCCCCCCCCCCCCCCCCCCCCCCCCCCGCCAACCTGTGTGGCGTCAAATAAATGATGGAAACGTCAAGAGCAGTTCTACCCTTTTATGACTTCCCATGTCATATTTCATGTGTTGTAAATCTGTGAACTACCTCACAACTATACACACAGCAGGCAACAACAACCAGATAAGACACCTTACACTTCAACTATAATATACCTGGTGTCGATCATAATAATAGCCCCTTCAGTCATAACTGACTATGGGAATGCGCCCCTGAGGTGGCAGCCCTCAGCTGCTTATTTCCCTGGTGCTCCTTTCGACGTTTTCTCCTCACCTCTGCTTCTTGTGTGAGCTTCTCTTCGCCCAATCTGAGGTGGTGCCGTAAATAGCATCGCCACTTAGTGCGATCGGCAGCTTCATCCTCCCATGTTGCTGGATCCATGTCCAGTGCCCTCATATCTCTCTTGCACACATCTTTGAACATCAGCTGTGGTCGCCCAACTGTTCTCTTGCCATCTGCTAATTGTCCGTAGAAGATATCTTTTGGGATGCGACCATCTTCCATGCGGCGAACATGGCCAAGCCAGCGAAGTCCTGCGCTGTCTAAGTAAGCTGTCTAAAGCAGCGTATACATACTTTGAAGGCCAGCACGTGACAAACACCTCGACATTTGTCACTTTATCTTTCCACGAGATGCCGAGGATGCGGCGTAGACACCGCAAATGGAAGGTATTGAGCCTTCTTTCTTGCTTAGCATAGGTCGTCCAGGTCTCGCTGCCATATAGGAGTGTGCTGGTGACGCAGGCATTATATACCGCAGCTTTGGTCTTCATTGTGAGTTTAGAGTTTCCCCAAACACGCGATGTGAGGCGGGCAAAGGTAGCTGCAGCTTTGCCAATGCGGCTGTCGATTTCTGTATCCAGTGAGAGTTTGTCATTGATGGTAGACCCTAGGTATGTGAAGTGGTGCACCACTGCCAATTCATAGTTGTCGATAGGGATAACTGGTGCAGCACCCACATTCTGACTCAGCACATTCGTTTTCTTTAGACTTATTGTGAGGCCAAAGTCCTTGCATGCTTTAGTGAAGCGATTCATCAAGCTCGAAGCTCCTGTTGGCTTTGAGTGACGACTGCAGCATCATCAGCGAACAACAAGTCTCTTATAGTGACCCTTCTGATTTTTGTTTTTGCCTTCAGCCTTGAAAGATTAAACAGACGGCCATCTGACCTAGCGGGAAGGCATATTCCTTCAGTTGCATCTCTGAATGCATGTTTCAAGAGTAAGGCAAAGAAGATTCCGAAGAGGGTCGGAGCCAGAACACAGCCTTGTTTAACGCCACTTCGTATATCAAAGGGCTGTGACGTGCTTCCAGCATATTGGACTGTTCCCTTCATGTCGTCATGGAATGACTTTATCATTTCCAGCATTTTAGAAGGGCAGCCTATTTTCAGGAGGATTTTAAAGAGTCCATCCCTGTGGTGAAGTGGGATGTTATAAATATTTATAGGGGACTTAGTGTACTGACTGAGATCAGCTGTGAAGGTATCTATATCTATTAAGAGTAGTGTATTATAGATAACCTTACTTGCTACCACATATCTATATATCTCAGTCAGAATTATTCTGCAATAGTGTGATGACTACGTTATGTGTCTAGGGTATGTGTAGGATGAAGTGTAAGTCAAAACAACAACAGACAGATAAACAATTTAATTTATTCCACTATACTTGACAACACTGGGACACTCACATACATATAACACTCTAAAGGATATCTTAAGGAGTCACTGATAACTTTTCAAATAACAATATGTATTCATTGCTGATATGAATGAATATGTGTCCTGATTCAATTACAAAGGAAAAGGAATCACAATCAATTTTCATTACAAGTTATGTACAGAATGGATTAATATGAATATTGTAGTGACATATATTATTAAAAATATCCTATGTGTGTCAGTTGTGTAGTAGTAAAATGAGGTAATACTGGTTTTATTTTGTTCAAGCTCTGTTGGTATTTGTCATCATGACTTCAATAGTTTGTCTTAAGGAAACTAGTATTGGAGATGTTCTCAGTTCCTGATATTAAGACAATTAAATCCCCTCTGAATGTTATTTTTATAAAGTCATTTCAAGATGAGGGGACATAATGTTGAGCTCAGCTGGCCAAATCAGCTTATCTTGAGTGATGGCGGCAGGAAAGGACTCCTCTGCTCGAATTCTCCTCTGGGCTCTGGAGACACCTCACTGATAGCTAAATGGACCAAGGAGTATGCTGTCCGACTCTGGATTCAGCAAAGCTCTGACCAGGTGCAGCTCAATACCATCAAGACCACGGTCCCTGAAAACAAGAAGGATATAACTTCTACTTCATAACTAATTGATACTCTAGTTCTACACTGAACACAATACAACACAAACATTGAGTTCAGAGCGTTAGGCCAACTGTCAGCTTCATCTGAAATACTTTATACCAGTATTTACCTCCTTAATGGTTACCACGCCTCTGCACTTCCAGCATTATTTCTGTCTAATCAATCATCCAGGTGTCAGTGTACTATTTGGCCATTCCATGCCGTTTTACTTCCCTCCGACACCCTCTGTTCAGGCTGGAGCATTATAGGCTTTATCTCCTGTTTGCCACCGAACTACACATATATATACAGGCATAAATTAACAATTTACATTCAATTTTCATTAAAAGATACTGAATGGTTCAAGCTTACCACAATTTCATGGAAATAAACACAGATACGTTGATTAGCAATGAATTCTGGCACAAATTCCCATCTGCTTATGTTCCAGGCTTTTATTTTAGCAAAAATGTGAGCTGGCTTCAACGCACTGTCGCTTTATCAAGATTATTTGCACTAGTGGTCTCGAACTAACGCTCCTAAGTGAGTATATCAGCAAGTCTAGCCAATGAGGCCACGTTTCGACAAGTGTTTGAAAAAATGTTACCTTTCTACGTCTCCCTAACAACCAAGATAGTATTTATAGTCCGACCAATCGTGGTTCGTCTTTCATTTGTTGCGCTCCAATCAATTTGGAGTTTACATGGTAGGCTATTTCTGTAACGCAAGGTTTTTTTCAAACATGTTATAAAAAAATTTTATGAGCAGAAATGATTTCATGCTGTCAGGCATCCCCAATATTTTATTTTGGTTATAACTTGTTAATTCCTAGACTATTTGCGTAACGTTTTACATATTCTTTGTCAGCAAACCCTAAGGAACCCAAATATCCAAATTTAAAAGAGCTACGTGGCTGCGTTCAAAATATGCAATTTCTACCTCCTGTTTCGAAGATGTGCTGTCTGGGAAGGGTAGTGTATTTTATCACTGTCCGTCTGAAAAAAAATTAGTGCATGTAGTCTTACACGCGTGATGGCAGCATTTGTGTATCGCGCGACGCGTGTTGCATGCGTTCCTGATTTTCAGCCCTCCCTCTCTCTTTATCCTTTTGTCCATCTGTTCGTTCGTTTTGGTAACGCAGTGTAGAAAAAGACATGAATGGAATTTAAAATTTAGGTCAACTTGCATATTTCAAGGTTTTTCTTAGAAAGGCAGCACATTTTATTGTGTGTTTGGGAAACGCGTGTATGTTGCAGAAGGCCTATATTTAACGTGGAAACGTTACAATTTGCAGACGAAGCATAAAACAAAGGGGATTTCGAGTACTGTCATTGTGACAGCACTGTTCTTTACCCTTCTTCTTCCTTTATTTATTATATGTATTTATTCAATCGTGTCTTTATATTTACTAGATAATATTTATTGAGTGGCAATATGCGGTAAGAGAATTCTTGTGACGCAATGAATTGTTTCATGTGTACTTTTCTATTGATATCAATCCCCATGCCAGAGTTTGTCTGTGATGCTAGCAGTTCCGCGCACAAAGTTCACTCGGATATTATTTCGTTAATGCTACGTGTTGTCACTATTGTGGTTTCCATGTAATTGCTGATCTGATGTCCTTTACGTGTCAATTCAGTTAGCGGTGCACATTAATGGAATTGTGCTCGTGATGAGCGCCGTTCTTTGAGCATTAGTGTCGCGAAGCTGCAGACATACTTGAATGAGCGGCAACCAGCGATCTCACATCGTTCGCCTTCTGGTTAGTGGACGATATAATCATAGATTGATGTGAGGTTCATAATGCCGCAAGCATGCCCTTTCATGTTGTGTATGCCTCCGCGTCCCACGTTCACTTCTGTGTGTTAGAGGCGATACATTGTTTACACCTTCGCAGTGTGTGTGAAGAGTGAGATGGTTCGATCTCTCTCCTAAATGATTCAGATCAGTACTCCAATATCTCTGATGAACATCATATAGCAACTCACTCAATGGTTGTGTATAAAGTGTGTACTCTCCCAGGGTGATTGCACTCATGTTCAACAAATATACTGACACATAGTCTCCTACTCTCCTAATGTTCGTCACTAGCGAGAGCAGCTCGGAGTCTCATGAGAGACATGTCGCGCATATAGCCTCTGCCTTTATGTCTCATCTACACGACAGGATTGTTTGTCGTTAGCACTAGTCCAAGCGCTCAATCCCAATCATTCCTCTAGAAAAGATCTCGCCGTCTACTGACATGCGTGATTCCTATCTCCGAGCGCATCTAATATACTTTTGTCATCAGTCGTCTTGTTCACTCATTGCATAGAGTGCAGATAGACATGACACGCAGAGACTCCGCTAGTGCATATCCTACAATCTTCTCATGATAATGTGTGCGAATGTGTTCGAACGTGACTTCATCTGTGTGTCTCATTGTCCTTATGACGTTGAATGTGCTATATAATATAAGAGTATATATCTCAAGCTGTAGTAGGCTCCTCAACACACGAGCTTACGCGAATAGAGTTCTGAGCCGGAAGTCTTCACCCGATTGAGTTCCGTTCCTAGTTCTCCAAAGATGTGTACTTTTTATAATTACTAACCAAAACCAACAAGTAAATCGAAGAATTGTTTATAGCATTTTCAGTTAGATAGATCTGAGAGATACAACCGCAGATGAAATTGATGTCCGGCGAAATGACCGTCTCTACCATTCCACTTGCCAGCGACGCTGGATATAGTTGTGTGTATCTCGCTGCTTCACAGTCTCCTGTAATTATACAGATATAGCATCTACTGCCTGTCTTACGATTAAGTCGCCATTAGCATCCGTTTAAGAGAAGTGTGCATATCTACGGCTCAATTCTGTAGCAGAGCGCCAGATCAGTTGAGTTGTGCTATGCCACATATGGAATTGCTCCTTTCCCCTGCAAATCACTCAAAGCAGATCCGCTCTCGTAATCCTATATGTCTCTACACGCAGATATCATAAATGATACGTATAGAATGTTATAAGATAACTAGTTCTCTTTACCCAGAGAGGACTGTTCGTATTCTGTGTTGCGCCACCGTTCCAACACTCAACGTGAGCTACTATCTCTACGTCCGCGTGCGTGTGCTGAACCAACAGTGATCATGATCGAGATATCGGTATTGCGTGCAAGATAATACTCGTCAGATCTAAGCAATGCTGTGGTAGTCATCTCTTACAATTTATGCCATATTGTTGCATAGTCCATGCATTAACTGCAATAACGTGTATCTCTGATGTATGCAATAGATTCTCTCCGCCAGACGCGCGGCGCCAACTAGTGTCATGAGACATATATTGTCTGACCATAAGATCTGATACATATGTTCGACTACCCCTCAGATTGTCATTTGGGAATTTTACTTTCTGTCTATGTGTACATGGTGTCTTAAGATAGCATGTATGTTAGGCTAACATGGCTCTTATTCTACCATACGATTGCCAGGACTCGCTGTCTGCGTTACCGCGCAGGATGTCAATGGTACAGGATGATATATCGATGATCTGATGTGTTGATAGACGAATATAGTTGTGCTTCTCGCTGGTGATCTATGCTATGCATACTATGGTTGATTAGGACCAAGCGTCTGCCTCTCAATCGATCATTAGTTTAATTAAAGCCCTTTATTGTTCCGAGTTTGTGGTGTGTCCAATGTGTTTGTCTTTCCTGCATCAGTCATTATAGACTCAGATTGTGCTCCATTCTTTCTCTTTTTGGACAGGGTTGCCTCTTCTGATCCAAAAGATTATCATGCAGGAGAGATCTTGCACATCACATGACAACAGACAGCTCTTGCCGCTGCACGCACCGCTGCGTCTACCTATGATGTGTACTAGACGCTTATACTTAATTTGCAATCGTACGAACTAACCCCATCCAGCTCTAGTTGAAGTGACTGGAACTATGAGCGATCTCGCCCTTGCCTATCTAGCGCGAGTTTGCCTCACCCTCCAGTACCTTTAGTGCGCGCAGCGATCAGTTCTCGTGGCTTAGCTCGCACCGCTATAGGCAGGAGTAACTTCACGGTGCTCTCTCCTGACAAGAAGCAAAGAGCTCTGTGCACTTGCGCCTTGCTGGTGATTAGAAGGGCTGCGCAACTGTTGTCTTGTGACTGCATGGATTGTTACAGGCTCCATGTCATGTGCGTCGGTCGCGCTCAATGGGCTCGTCAGCATGCAGTAGTATTTAAACTGAGTAGTAAGCACTCTTCCACTGTAGTATAGACAAGGACTGGGTATCTATCTGGGTAGACATGTGTCAAGAGATTGCCTGTCCTCTGACTATCTATGCCTCCTGCTTTATCGTTAGTCCGCTGTGTCTCATGTGATGATTACGCTCTTAAGTGAAGGCTATCAAGCTGGTCACCTGGTGAGAGTATGTGTCCTCTCTAGTGATACTCGCTGATAGCGATCTCGCACATGCGGCACTGTCAAGAGGACACGCCTACTCGACGCAACTTTCAAGTCAGGTCGACCGCGGGATCACTTCAGTGGTGGCTGCAGATTAGCATGCTTCCCGGCGTAGAAGACAGTTTCCCATGATGGAGAGGTGCAATGGCGAGCGACTGGCGCCTTAAAACCAGCAGCTTCGGGCAGATAGGGCTCGTGATCCCAGGATGGTAGCTTATCTAAGAGAAGGAAACTCTGAATTTCCACCCACTAGAAAGTCGTGAGCATTGCGGTGCACGGGAGATACTGGTCCCATGTATCTGGTTTTTCGTTGCCAACTTTCTCATTTAGGAATAGTGATACCATCGAGAGTGTAACAGCTTGCTGGCTATAATACGCCAGACGAGTGCGCGGCGTACGTTACTCTTGCTGAGGGGTCTAACTAGATGCAGTACATCTATCGTACAGTTTAGTGAACAAGTGGCAGACTTCGGCTCGTCGACAGAGGCTATCCTGAAAGCTTGTCACCCGCAAGCCCTCTGGATAGTACGCTGGTACTGCCGTTCCTTTCGTTGAACTGAGAGCCATTATCAGTCAAGATTGATGTCGGATCTCCAGTCTCGTTGTGGACCTTGAGTGGAATAATGACTTGGTGAGGCAATTGCTCATTTGGGCACACTCGTCGTTCTGAGATGTGTCTCATCTCGCACAGTATAATCTGACAGTGACCGATAGTGGCTTCGTCGCTGTTGTGTTGTAGTTGTTTGTTTTGTGACACACTTTGTTTTTGTGTTCGTCCCCCCTGTCTCTCCACCTACCAATAGAACATGTGTCGCCAATTCTGCGATGATCCAACCCCCTTGTCAGTAGTCTATCCCGGTTATAAGTCAGATCATGTTTAGAGCCGCGCGCAAGTGGCTCTGCTATCTTTTCCCATGTTTGCGCTCGTGTCAGCAGCTGCAGACAGGATTTGTGCCATATCTGTATCTAGACAAGATCGCATCATCATGGCTACAGAGCTACCCTGCTTCCACGTAATAGGGTGTTCCCACTATGGGAATCGCTCTGCATCTGCCTCATGGAAGTGACGCCCTGAGACCTTATAATACGCCGTGCAACTCATAAGAACCTTCTAACTCCCTCCGTGTTAGCGTCGTTTACATGTTATCGCACATACCATGTGTGTAACTTATGTGACGCCATGTGTGTGTGTGTTTCCCCTAACTCCCTCGCCAATCATGTTAGACCTGGGAGTTCAGTAGGGATTGTCAGTTTGGTACCATATTCCTCTCGATTCTCCAAGATTTAATATACTAACTCAGTATATTCTCGTGTGTAGCCTCTCTTCAGAAGCCTCAAAATGTCCAGCTGTGTAACTAAGTATACGATGTGTGTCCAGAAGAATAGGTAGAGTCATTGATTAGCGGTAGACATTGCCTGGCTAGTCATCGCGCAATCCGACGTGAGTAGCTGCGCAATCACTCCTTGTGTTTTAGTGCATTTGCGCTCTGCTAAAATTATGTGTACGTTCCTGTCTATCCGTTGTTATGATCTAAGGTCCTTCGTATGAGCAACCAGTCCACGCGGTTTCCCAACACACAATAAAATTTGCTGCCTTATCTCATAAAAACCTTGGAAAATATGCAAGGTTGACCACAACATATATACCAACCAACATGTCGCGTTAGCTGTGTCGTTCCACTTGTGCCGTGTACCAACCACTATTGAACGCGATTACAGCCAGACTCGGTGTACCAAAGGATATGAAGAGAGAGGAGTAGGTATGATGTGCAGTGATAGAGATTCAGGAATATCGCTCTGATGCAGTGTTATGTAGAATCGTCTCCCTTGCCTGGAATGCGTCTCGCTGTATGAGAATCGCCTCTGAATTCAAGCGCAATCATAGCTGCTTGTAACGTATAGCAAGACTCACATGAGAGATTAAAATCGTCGACGAAGAGAGTAGTGTATAATGAGTGATCTGTCACTAGCCTGTGTCCCAGACCATCCGCCTGTCTCTCGTGAGTCACTACATCGAGATGTGTCTTCGTATCCGGGCATCTTTGTGTGGAGACGCTCTCGCTACTGTTGGTGAGTCTCTTTTAATATACTCTCTCGTCGCATTGTATGTGGGTTTGTGACCTGTGGGATGTTTTGCGTGACCACAATGCTACATGGATGTAAACCCGATTAGCGATCAACATAGTCTCGTGAAAAAAAATTATATAACCCAAGAAGTGTAAACATCATTTTGGGATGGGCCCTGTGACAGCATGAAATCATCTGCTACGTCCTAACTATAGTTAAGAAGCTAATCCATTTGTTGCAACACAAACTTCTTCGTCGAGGTTACTATGAGATGGACCTACGATACCTTGTCCCATTCCCCCACACCACACTATACCTTGAGATACTGGCTGACGCGTTAGATATTAAAGGATCGTAACACTCAGTGACGATCCACGCGCTCTGTGTGCCGACTAGTTATCTAGACTTTTATCTCGTGTTGTCTCGGGTAGCCCTTAGGGAAAGTTTCACATGAGAAAGTAGCCCTACTCATTCCTGTCAGCCGTTGTTTCCAGCGCCTTGACGTCTAATCATGTTCTGTAATCTATCCTACTGTTCACTTTTAGGTGCGCTAACCCATCCCCCCCCCTCACCCCCCTACCATCTGTGCGTTGCACATGACAAGTGCCAATGTCTAAGCGACCATGGTGAGCTAGTGATGTCTCGTGTCACTAGTACTCGCGACATCCCCCGCCTATATTATCTGACACAAACCATCCTAAACCGGTATATATTTAGAACATATCCTAAGTGCAGTTATTTGGGATGCATAGTCCAGATTAATAGAGTCAGCCCAGCGACATGAACCAAATCCTCAGAAATCTCTCATCACTCTAGATCTTATAATAGTAATCTGGGGATGGTATGGTTCCTGTAATTCAGTATGCAATGTTTGCTCTAGCATTCCTATGTCATCACTATACTCTCCACACAAACACCATACTAATTTGAGAAATCCTAACGAATAGAGTTATCTAATAGATCAGGAATAGTAGTTGACAGTCGATGGATGAGTTTTTCACGTGTGCAAAACTTTGTCTGATCAATGCGAAGTCATCATCCGCCTAGATAAGTGACCATGATCTGTGTGTCTGCAGTCATAGCGCTTGGTCGAAGGTTTGTTGAGGGCAAGTTACCCAATATGCCATGCTCTAAGGGTCCATATTCCCCCACGTCTCGCCCCGCGCTCGATCCCCCCCTCCCCACGATTCCCCTCCCCCCCTTTTCATAACTACTCCCCAACCCCGCTCCCCCGCCACTATATACTCCCGCTCATTTGCGCCCCCCCCCCGCCCGCTTATATATAGGTACAGACTGTAGTGAGAGTCACCGGAGGTGTACCATGTGGATTAGACCGTACCCCTAATGTCGAGATGATGGTTGGCGTGCAGAGTGACCGTGGTTGTAGTTATCTCGAGATTCCAAGGACGCGTACCAATAACTGAGGATCAAAATGTTAGATTGAATGGTATGTAATCACTGTGATTGTCGGTTGATCAGCTGGTGAGCCAGGATAGGTTGCGAATCGCCTTCTGTAGTGTTCATTATGTTTTGAGTATGTTACTACTTGTGTAGTTCGTGTAGCCCACGGCGTGCTATAGTATGACTGTCTGTGAGATACCTAGTAGATATGCGAGCTCAACCCTATATTTCTGTTTTCAGCAAGAGCACCGTGGTTGTGACTTCCCAGGCTATGTGGATCTCTCTGCACCTCTGTGTCATGGATCGCTTGTGATCTGAGATCAACACGATGTTCTCTCGCTGCCGCTGTCCGCGATGAACGCTCCTCTGTTGGATCTACATTTAGTGTAATGACTCGCCGTTCTTGTGTGTCTCCAGGCAGCGAGACTCGGAAGTGGTTGCGTAGTGAGTGGTGTGGTGTTGTGACCCCATGAACTTCGCTGAGTGTGCAGAAGCCTCGAGAGACCTTTCCGTGCCGCTAACGTCATCACTGTCCGCTAAGATGTCAAGCGATAGAGTGGGCCAGTCTGAAGGATATTACTAAGGAATGTAGTTGATTGTCCCCTCATCTTGAGAAGATTGTACTTCCCCCGTCAGTTATTAATAAGAATGAACTAGTTCAGTGTATGTAGAGGGATTTAATATGTTCATTGAAAATTATGTGCATTGTATTCCTGTGATGATAACCAATGACTTCCATAGTGCATCTTTTCATACCTAGTTCTAAGATTTCATGAAGCTGAGCAAGTATACAGTATTGCTAAGAGTCGCATAGATTGAGACCCGACCGAATTCACTGCCCATATGTCGCTCTCTGAATACCCGCTGTTTGTAAGGATACTCTAGGCAAGATAAACCATTCATTTAATATCTGCAGAGCTCTACCTCCACGATCTGGACGGACATACCATAGAGATAAGCCAAATTATGATAACAGCCGTTCGTATATTGTATTGTTTCACTCCTCTATCGCTGAAACTACTTGCACTGAATTACATCCATTATATACTGTGAGCTAACTTGTAATGAAAAATGATTTCGTGATGTATACTAGTATTTCCGCCTTTGTCTCACACTGATGAATCTAGGACTCAGTACTCTTCTTCCATATATGCCAGCGCACAGTGCTTTATTACATCTGTACTAATAGATATTTATTGAGAATAAGTCTAGATAAATTGATATACTAAATTGATAGCATAGATAGACGCGCTTGTAGAGTGTTACTCTCTCGCGTCTATGAGGAGGTGAAGTCAGCGTGGGTTAGCTCAAGGTCTATGAGGTGCGCTCATAAAGGGAATTAAAGGCTTAGGTCTCTTTTCTATAGTCTGATGTGTGCTAGTATATGAGACCTCTAGTCACGAAGCAACCTCTACACAAAACCACTTGGACACTCTCATACGTAAGAGATCTCCCTAATCATCACCTTAGTCAGAAATATCTTACTGTATGTTGACTACTGTTTATTGATTGATAAGTTCTATCTCTAATGTCCATATGCCTCCGCTCTAATTGTGTCTGGTCTAGCCTGTGCTCGTGCACTTACATGTGTTCTCTGTCTCTGCTACTAGAGTCACCGTTGCCTAAGCTTCTGTATTCTCTGTAGAGCAGTACGCCTCCTATACTGTCGTCCGTCCCCTAAGATACTCTCCACAGATATGCACACATCACCCTCCCCGCCCCCCGCACCGTCACCACATACATTATATGCTAATGTGGTGCGTCGTGCTACGCTGCTCTTAGCTGGCATTGTCTGCTAGATCTCATATCCCTTGTCTTAGATGTGAATAATCTATTTAGGCGTTCAGCTAATTCTCATACAATTAGGTGAGTATAATGACATATTACTTTAAGGTCTGCCTTACCTGGGTGAGAGATGCATAAAAAGGAGTGATAGAGCTTCTCTGTACGGTGCCTTAGTCTTGAAGAATTCATTCTCGCTTATACTTGTGCGGTGTACCGTATCTGTGATCCACAAATTGTGTATTATGTGTTCTCGATCTCGTCAATCTCAATCTGTGTGACAGCTGATAGAGCTCGAATGGCGCGACTACTGGCCAAGTTTCTCATCTCGATCTGCTGCCCTTAGTCGCGTGACTAATCCTAAGTTTTCTTTGCTGTCTTCCTCAGACACTGCTGTGTAAGAATGCAGTTAGTGCTCGTTGAACTGTGGTACAGCATGAGTGAGCGAAACGTAGTGCAATGGATTCTCGAATAGCAATTTACTACAGACCTTCGCAGCTATTACCAAAAGCAATCCCTTCCTCCCTCTCCCTGTCTCCTACCTCCTTAACATCACCTTATCGCTCCCAACCACCAAACACAGAGAGATCTTATCTCAAACAACGCCGTAGCTATACTCCCCTATCTCTACCCCTATTGGCGTGCCCCCCCCCCCCCTCCAACACTAACTATTTTAATCTTCTAACTTTGTGCATATAATGGACATAACACAGGCACCGTGTTGTGAGCGCCAACCTTATTTATTGTCTAGGGTATGTGTAGGATGAAGTGTAAGTCAAAAACAACAACAGACAGATAAACAATTTAATTTATTCCACTATACTTGACAACACTGGGACACTCACATACATATAACACTCTAAAGGATATCTTAAGGAGTCACTGATAACTTTTCAAATAACAATATGTATTCATTGCTGATATGAATGAATATGTGTCCTGATTCAATTACAAAGGAACCAGGAATCACAATCAATTTTCATTACAAGTTATGTACAGAATGGATTAATATGAATATTGTAGTGACATATATTATTAAAAATATCCTATGTGTGTCAGTTGTGTAGTAGTAAAATGAGGTAATACTGGTTTTGTTTTGTTCAAGCTCTGTTGGTATTTGTCATCATGACTTCAATAGTTTGTCTTAAGGAAACTAGTATTGGAGATGTTCTCAGTTCCTGATATTAAGACAATTAAATCCCCCTCTGAATGTTATTTTTATAAAGTCATTTCAAGATGAGGGGACATAATGTTGAGCTCAGCTGGCCAAATCAGCTTATCTTGAGTGATGGCGGCAGGAAAGGACTCCTCTGCTCGAATTCTCCTCTGGGCTCTGGAGACACCTCACTGATAGCTAAATGGACCAAGGAGTATGCTGTCCGACTCTGGATTCAGCAAAGCTCTGACCAGGTGCAGCTCAATACCATCAAGACCACGGTCCCTGAAAACAAGAAGGATATACCTTCTACTTCATAACTAATTGATACTCTAGTTCTACACTGAACACAATACAACACAAACATTGAGTTCAGAGCGTTAGGCCAACTGTCAGCTTCATCTGAAATACTTTATACCAGTATTTACCTCCTTAATGGTTACCACGCCTCTGCACTTCCAGCATTATTTCTGTCTAATCAATCATCCAGGTGTCAGTGTACTATTTGGCCATTCCATGCCGTTTTACTTCCCTCCGACACCCTCTGTTCAGGCTGGAGCATTATAGGCTTTATCTCCTGTTTGCCACTGAACTACACATATATATACAGGCATAAATTAACAATTTACATTCAATTTTCATTAAAAGATACTGAATGGTTCAAGCTTACCACAATTTCATGGAAATAAACACAGATACGTTGATTAGCAATGAATTCTGGCACAATTACTGGCACAAATTCCCATCTGCTTATGTTCCAGGCTTTTATTTTAGCAAAAATGTGAGCTGGCTTCAACGCACTGTCGCTTTATCAAGATTATTTGCACTAGTGGTCTCGAACTAACGCTCCTAAGTGAGTATATCAGCAAGTCTAGCCAATGAGGCCACGTTTCGACAAGTGTTTGAAAAAATGTTACCTTTCTACGTCTCCCTAACAACCAAGATAGTATTTATAGTCCGACCAATCGTGGTTCGTCTTTCATTTGTTGCGCTCCAATCAATTTGGAGTTTACATGGTAGGCTATTTCTGTAACGCAAGGTTTTTTCAAACATGTTATAAAAAAATTTTATGAGCAGAAATGATTTCATGCTGTCAGGCATCCCCAATATTTTATTTTGGTTATAACTTGTTAATTCCTAGACTATTTGCGTAACGTTTTACATATTCTTTGTCAGCAAACCCTAAGGAACCCAAATATCCAAATTTAAAAGAGCTACGTGGCTGCGTTCAAAATATGCAATTTCTACCTCCTGTTTCGAAGATGTGCTGTCTGGGAAGGGTAGTGTATTTTATCACTGTCCGTCTGAAAAAAAATTTAGTGCATGTAGTCTTACACGCGTGATGGTAGCATTTGTGTATCGCGCGACGCGTGTTGCATGCGTTCCTGATTTTCAGCCCTCCCTCTCTCTTTATCCTTTTGTCCATCTGTTCGTTCGTTTTGGTAAC
Source organism: Oreohelix idahoensis (assembly GCA_024509875.1). Lineage (NCBI taxonomy): Eukaryota > Metazoa > Mollusca > Gastropoda > Stylommatophora > Oreohelicidae > Oreohelix > Oreohelix idahoensis. Next base: position 92,260 of record JAMPIV010003916.1, on the reverse strand, counting down.
GCAGTGTAGAAAAAGACATGAATGGAATTTAAAATTTAGGTCAACTTGCATATTTCAAGGTTTTTCTTAGAAAGGCAGCACATTTTATTGTGTGTTTGGGAAACGCGTGTATGTTGCAGAAGGCCTATTTTTAACGTGGAAACGTTACAATTTGCAGACGAAGCATAAAACAAAGGGGATTTCGAGTACTGTCATTGTGACAGCACTGTTCTTTACCATTCTTCTTCCTTTATTTATTATATGGATTTATTAGGCTTTATATTTACTAGATAATTTATATATGTGGATTAGAATATTCCACGACAATCCCTACTAACCAGGTCTATTTTTTCGATAATTGCTTGTTGCAAAATTTTCTGTCCACAGTTCGGGTTTGACCCTAATCCCCATGCACCCAATGGGGAAAGTAGACAGTGGCGGGACAACACCTTATTGACTGGGGGCTGCCCAGCTTGAAGCGGGCGGTAGCTGTCCAGTGAGATCCTAGAACCTCTCCCACTGTCGGAAGTAGCCCCTGGCGCCATGCCCTACGCCAATTGGGCATAATGCTTATAACCGGTAACTGCTACTTCCCGTGTTTTGCCGACACCTATAGGGTGAAGCTGGAGTGTCCTCTCCAGGGCGCGAGCTTGGGCACAGTTATATGGAGATCAAGCTGTTGCCCATGCAGCATGTTCCCCCTCTCCACACAGCTGGTAGATCCAAAGGAACGGCAGTAGCCGATACAGTTTGGTACCAGCCACGTCGCAGGAGTTGCCAGAATAATGTCGAATCGACATTAGACTGCCTTAGGGACTCCGACTCCGGATTTATCCTCAGGGTTTACTCCCGAAGCCAATTCCATAAATGGATATTCCCGCAAGTCAGCGGTGGTTTGAATTCAGAGTTCCTTCTCTTAGATAAGCTACCAACCAGGGATCACGAGCCCTATCTGCCCGAAGCTGCTGGTTTTAAGGCGCCAGTCGCTCGCCTTTGCCCCTTCTCCCGTCAGTGGAAACAGTTCCGCCGGGCTCAAATTGAGCCACACGTGAAGGCCGGGAGCTGGACTTGGTTGTCAGAGGCTGTTTGAGGCGCGTGCCATAGAAGTATTTTATCTGCAGTGAGAGCTTATCCTCACTACAACTCCCGGCAATAACAACCTTTGGAACTGGTGTCGATAGGGGTGGCATTTGACATGGCTACAGAGTAACAACGTCCTTGGACTTATACTTGCAACGTCCATAGTGGCCAGACAGTGTGGCCTTATCATCATCAAGTGAATAAATGTCCCAAAGAAGAATCATCTTTTTGTTGGTTAATGAATGAATTTTTATCTATGTAATGACTTGTTGTCACGAGTGGGATATTATTGCTATCGTTAAGTTCATTTGCTTCTGCAACCATCTGTGCTCTAGTAGTCACAGCATTGGATAAAGAGAGATATTCTCTTTCCCATGCAGAAATATCATCAGGAGAACATTCTTTTATACCCTTTATGTTTCCCAAAATCAAGTCACAGCAAGGCTGGTTGAGAACACATACACGAAATTTACCAGAAAAGAATGGCGTGGTTATTGTTACGTCGGCCATGGGATATACCTCTACCGTGCCTCCGAAAGTTATGCATTTAACAGACGTTCCAGTGAAACACGACGGAGGGATTAACGACCTTCTAATCCCGACCGTTGTGGAGCCCGTGTCCCTCAAAATTTTAATTGGAGTGTTAAACAAAAATCCATTATGTAAAAAGAGAGTGCCAACACCGTCATAAGACGACAACACTGGTAAAACATGTCCACATTTAAGCCGTGGTGTAGCTCCAGGTTGAAATAACATCTTACATTCTGCACAATTACCGGTATTAGAATTTTCCAAATCGACGTTACACGCATTGGCGTGATTATTGGTTGACTGAATGTCATTACTGACATTTCTATCTACCGTGTGACAAGCATTGGCTTGTGAGCGTGCTCTATTATGACTTCTAACGAAGTGAGATCTTCTGCGATCTGAAAAATTGTCTGAATGAGAATATCCATTGTTGTCCCTGTCATAATAGCCACCCCGCGGTGACAAATTATGATTGTCAGTATATTTGTTGTGTGAATACTGATTATTTTGATACCATTGGTTATTGTTATAATTGTTGAAATTATGCCTGTCTCTACCCCGTGAAGGTGAGCAATTATGGTAAAAATTATATTTACCCCTATAGGATGTGTGATTATTTTCTCTATGATTATATCGTCTATCCAAGCTACGAGTGCGCGATCTCCCGTGCGTCGCAGCACACGCAGTAGATGAGTCCAAGACTTTTGCTCTGCTCAATGACAAGTTTGGATGAGCAACGGAAAATTGTTGTCCTAATTTTTCCATTTCATCGATACTATTCGGATTACGTTCTTGTAAGTATGATACAATATCCTGGTTTACCGAAGAAACAATTTTATCTCTTAACAAGAGATCACATAATCCTTCAAAAGTTTTAGGTATAGAAGCCTGCTCAACCCATCTTTGGAGACATAGTTTTATGGAGGAAACAAAATCCTCAAAATTTTTACCCTCTACCGGCAACATGGATCGAAATTTTTGTCTATAGCCTTCCTGGTCTAGACCATATCTGCGTATGAATGCTGCCTTTACGACCTGAAAATCACGTCTTTTATCTTGGTCTATACCCAGATATACCCCAACTGCATCCCCTGTGAGGAGACCCGAAAAAACACTAGACCATGAATCTTTATCAATATTTAAACAAGAGACTCTTTCCTGAAATCTTAATAAATAAAAACTTATATCGTCGTGAGGGGGAGAAAAAGGTGGTAGTCTTAAATTAAAGTTAGGGGTTGTGATTGCCTTATTCGATGAACCCTTACTATCTGAATCATGGGAAACATGATGTTGTTGAAAACGAAGTTTCTCAACCTCAAAAGCTTTCTCCCTTTCACATTTTGCCTCCTCGGCAGCAATTTCAGCTAAACGAATTGTTTTTTCATGTTCCATTTTCTCTCGTTCCGCAGCGATTTCTGCTATACGAATTCTTTCTTCCTTATTTGCTTTTTCTTGCACCATAGCAAATTCCCGTTCTTCTCTTTCTCTTTTCTCATTTCTTTCTCTTTCTTCTTTTTCTCTATTCTCATTTCTTTCTCTTTCTTCTTTTGCCTCTGCTTTTTCATATGCAGTCAAAGCAAAATTTTTTAAAATATCACCTTCCATACTCAGAGCTTTGCCTTGTTTAATAAAATAGTCAAGAGTCGCCATAGTCCACCACAAAGTATAACTTTTTCTAAACACTAAATCAATATCTATGTTAACCTCTGCCTTACTTAGTCCATCACACTATGGAATAGTGAGTATGATTGGTGTAGTAACAATGTGAATGAATATATATATATATATATATATATATATATATATATATATATATATATATATATATATATATATATATATATATATATATATATATATATATATATATATATATATATATATATATATATATATATAAAACTATATCACCTGAACAATTCACTTAGACGTGATATAATTATCGTGTATGATTATGCTTCTTGTTAACCACAAGAATCGTAGGATATATAACAAGCAATATTACTGTATTATAGTTAATCAATAAATAATGAATCATATGTATGCTGCAAAGGAAAATTATCACATGACATGAATAACGACAGACATGGATGGAATTAAAATAAGGAAACGACAAAATTGTAAATAGTCGAAAATTCTAAGACAAAAGAAAATTAAAGTTTCCACCAGTAATAAACGAGACAAGACGACAAATCAATTTACCATTAATGTAAATTTTACAAAAGATAGCCAGGAAAGACCCACGTAAGACTAAATTTTCAAACAAAATTGAAATTTAAAAAAATACGACGAATCACAGCACAGCTAACACGCATGAAAGCCTTAATTTCAAACAGAGCGGTAATCACGACAGCACTAAATGCTGAATCACTGAAAGAAATTAATGCAATCACCATATAGATCAACGACACTGAAAACATAAAATGTCCCCTTTACAGCCGCCCGTAAGAGAAACAGAAAAGGAACATATAACATAAAAAAAGCGAGATTTGCCCAACAATGATAGGACCACCAACCATGACGTTACAAAAACATCACTTATCTGAATCGACCATGAGCCTCTACTCTTCGATGTAACTCCAATGCATCGTTCCACGCAATATCAAATTGAAATCCAAGGTGGATAATGAAGTAATCAGCAAACCTGTTGACGTAATCTGAAGACTATTCGAAAATGTTTGACCTTCACTCCTTGTCACTGTCCTAACGGTTTGATGTAGTACTTCAGAGTCCACTTGTTCAGCGAAACGACCTCCTCGTAAATTCCTAGATTCATATATCTCACGCGAAGATATTCGTCAGATTGGTATAACAACCCTCTCATGGTAAATAAGCGTGAACGATTTCGTCATTAATATAATGTTTTTTCTGATCCTCAAGTACGGTACCAAGTCTGGGCATGACCTAGTATACGAATAGTGCAGATTTTATATCATCACGAAATTGTATTACAACATCTGTCTCTGCATAAAATGTTCCCTGTTGACCAGCGACAGATTGATCAAACTTCCCGATATTGTCCCCACATAGGACTCTGTCTGCAAATAGCTTGAGCAACCTTCATATGTCCTTCAAATCCAACGGCGAGCCCCCATATCTGTGGTGGGGCGCTGTTTTACTATATTGTGTGTTCGTTTATTATTATTTCAGGTAAATTGCTACCCCTGTCCACAGTTGAAGTGTATGTTGATTATGTTAATGTATATTTGATTGCTCCTGCTGTTGTTCATAATAATGCTCGTTACCCTGTTGCATCCAGGGTGAAATCTCCCAACGATTACAGTTTTGTTCCATACTCCACAACATACATGCGGGTTCTTTAACTGACCCAATCATCAATGAGGAACTAAAACAGTCTTCCTTTGTGAAACGAACTCGACATTCTTTAATAAATTATATTCCTTGTAGCATACATAAGCGTTCGTCAAGATTAATCCTTAACAATTACCAAACCTCATCAATACAGCATTAAACATATTCCAAGAGTCTTCAATCTCTTGTACAAACCATATCCTTTAAGAAAGGTGAACACCTCGTAATAGGTTCCCAATGGAACTTAACAGAAAACACAGCCAAAACACAGCGGCCACAAAGCTCAAGGTTTTTCTCAACACCTTGGCCATACACATTACAATCCTCTTACGTCATTTTCCGGTGCGCCTCATTTTCAATATTCCAAATAGTGCCGCATTTATCAGCACTGACTCAAACTCAATAAATCTAACATGTGGTGTGCATGGGCAGACACCACAGGTCTATTATTCTTTTAGTAATTCATTAACTTATGTGTATGTGTATTTATATGTGATTGATATTCAAACTTATGGTTGTGGTGAATTTTCTTATGATAAATAAATTTTACATAAACTTATTCAAGTGTGTCGGTCAGCTCGTGCCAAAATATCTATATTCCATTGTTACAGTTTTTCACGTCTGTGCGTCTAACTGTCGTCAGTTTTGTGTGTGTGTATGTGAGTGGTATATATATATTACTATATATATTCTAGTAGACTGTCTGACTAATCTAGATCTGTTGTAGAGATAGGCTGACCGAGAGAAGCTTCTCGAGTGTCAGGGACAGACTCTATTATTCTCCACCATCTCACTCGTGAAAAATCTATTTCTATTAGTTTTTCAGTCGGGCTTGGGACCAGCCTAGGCGGAGTTTGTTCCCCCAGTTACCCCTCACAATGTCAGGGCCGGCGTTAAGCTGATAACACGTCTTTGATCCAATTAGGCCCTGCGTTTATAGGGGCCCCAAACTTGGGTTCCCACCGTCCGCTAAAAAGGGGGGGGGGGCGAAGATTATTTAAAATTAGATATCAGGAATTTTACTATTACATTGTACTAAAAATAAAATTGAATATATATATTTATTAGCTAAATACTTACTAAGTCATCTCTCTTCTACCGTGGGGTGTAGAGGTTTGGAAGAGAGAACGCCAGACTATCCTATCGGCTATCTTCCTTCTGGCCTGGTTCCAATCTAGTCCTCTGTCCTTCAGAGATTGTCTAATGTTGTCCTCCCAGCGGACTCTGGGTCGTCCAGGAAGTCTGGATACCTGGCTCTTAGCTTCCCATACTTGTCGTGGTAGCCGATCTTTTTATTAGCTTTATTTTGACATGAAAGGTGTTACAACAAAACTATAATCTTAAGTCCAGGGGCCCCCACATGAATGGGCCGAATCAGGCCCCGCAATTACTAAAGCCGAATGCATACAGGTATATCTGGAGTCATCCTAATATGACCACCAGCTAAGCACAATGCTACATTATAGAGATCTGGAAGTGAACCTCTGTCTGTACGGTTGATTATACCATTATTGACCTTTGAACTCATCCACACACTTCCAGAAATTCCCCCTGTGGGGAAACGTGTTGAGAACCTAGCATTGCACAGTAAGCTTGGAGGAGTCACTTGAGCCCCAGTGGCTAAGAGAGAAAATTTGTCTAGAATTAGTTTTATGAAATCAATTTGTAGTCTAAGGGGAATAATCATGAGAACGAGGAGAAGGGGTCAAGAGCAAGGCTTACGTCCCTTGTTTTGCGGTGTCTGACTTTGGCCGAGAATTCTAATGTAGTATTTTTCTGTTTTTTTTTTTTTTTTTTTTTTGGGTGAACTCGGCTCCGCGACAGTAAACTCTTACTTACTTACTTAGTCGTTCCCCTTCTACCGTGAGGTGTAGAGGTTTGGAAGAGAGAGCGCCAGACCATTCTATCAGCTGTCTTCTTCCTGGCCTGGTTCCATTCTAGTCCTCGGTCCTTCAAAGATTGTCTAATGTTGTCCTCCCAGCGGACTCTGGGTCGTCCTGGAGGTCTGGATCCCTGGCTCTTTGTTTCCCATGCTTGTCGTGGTAGCCGATCTTCTCCCATTCTGCAGACATGGCCAAACCATCTTAGTTGGGACTGTTCTATTTGGGTCTGCAGCGGATGGGATTTTAGGCCTTGACGGATCGTCTGGTTGCGGACCATGTCTCTTCTTGTTACTTCAACCACTTTCCTCAGATACCTCATCTCTGAGGTTTGGATCTGGCTTTTGTGGGTTGTAGTCATTGCCCACGACTTGCATCCATATGTCAAGACTGGGACATAGGTGGAGCGGTATACAGCCATCTTCGTTTTCTTACCAACCTCTTTCTTGCTGAGGAATCCACGATTTATGGCCTGAAAAAGTCTCCCAGCCGCTGCTTTTCGAGTGGCCAACTCTTCTTTGATGCCTCCCTTTCGGTCTATAATAGCTCCGAGATATTTAAAGTGGTCGACCTGCTCCAGGACCTGTTCTCCCAACTTAATATGATGTTTTCTTTCTTCTCGTGATATCACCATGGATTTTGTTTTAGAGCTGCTTATGACCATCCCTCTCTTCTCCAGCTCTTCCTTCCAGACTTGCAGGTTAGATTGGAGATGTGCCTCTGATTTAGCAATCAGGGCAACATCATCAGCAAATGCCAGCTCCGAAATATTCACGGACTTTAATTGCTCTGGTGTGCTTATTGTCAGACAGAGTTCTAGAAGTTTCGGAAATAGTTGTAATTGTAAATCGCGATAGCGTTCAGTTCAGTATGGGTTTTCTCCCATTTGTGTTAAAAGTTAGTATTTAGAAATGCCTGCGAATTGGGAGTTTTCATCGAGTGATAAAGCCAATACTTGCCTTGGTTGACTTTGCGATGGCAGAAAAGTTATACTTATCCCTCAGACGCCTAATCGCATCTTCGTGCCCCAATTATGTACGACAGTTTTGCTGTTCATTCTGAGGACAAGATGACAATGTTCCCAGTCAGTGAGAGAATATATGTGTATTTCGAACAACCAAGGCACGTTGAACATTTTAAGTATCATAGCTAATAGTGAAGTACAGTAGACTAGTCCAGAGGTTTTCAAACTTTTTTGGTCCGCGGCTCCCTTGACCTGTGCATAAATCACCGCGGCTCCTCTCTATACTATATATTATATATAAGCAATTGTACCCAAAAAGATATTAATGACTTCTGAATGTGCATATTTTACACCAGCATCCGCCGTGATGACATCAGTGTTAGTGATCAGCTGTTCGTAACATAGACCTGCTCTGGAGTTTTATGGTGCATTTGTCAATAACTTCTAGTACCTAATGACACGTATTGGTACATGTAATAATACCTCGGCGCAAACATGTCGTCCTACGAAGATCTATATTTATTGATGGACCTTGGCTCATAATATCGAGCCCAACACCTTTCCAAAGCCACCACGACGCCCTTAGCCGAGGGCCGCGACGCCCCTGGGAGCCGCGACGCACAGTTTGAAAACCTCTGGACTAGTCGATTGCCTAGGAGCAGAAGATAGACTTGGTAAAGTTACATTCCTGGCGTTCAGGCAAGTTTCACTAAGATACCTCAAGATAGAAGACAGAAGAAAAATGTCAGGCCATAAATGAAACAAATGATTCATCATCATCTCAACCCGTAACCCGTCAAGGGTCGTAGGGGTGCCATGGTGGAAGCATCAGCAGACAGGGTCCTCCACTGCTCTCTATCCTCAGCAATGCGTACAAGTGTGGAAAAACTGGAGGATCGTTTTCGAAAGGGAGTCATGACGAATTACATGCCCAAACCAGGCAAGCTTTCGACGTTTCAATACTGATAAAAGTGGTTCTTGGTGGCCTGCATACGTGTTTATTTTCCATCTCTAACATAGACATTTGTTTTGTGCTCTTTATCAATCATTACATATGAAGAATTTGATGGCAAGTAAAATATTGACAACAGTGGTTCTCAAGCCATGACCACAATAATCACTAGAGACAGTATTAATATAGAAGCAGCGACAGCGAGCGAGAGAGAGTGTCTTTTTTTTTTTTTTTTTTTTTAAATTTCCTCGCATGAGGTTGCATTGGTCCCCGCCCAAACCCGGCTCTGGTCAAGACCACATGTCCCAACACAAGAAGACCCAATGACACCATGTGTCATTGTAGTGATCTTCCGTGTTTTCACACAAAGGACCTAATGACACAAATGTCTTTTTTTTTTTTTTTTCCTCGCTTGAGGTCGCATATTATTTCCTCGCATGAGGTCGCATTAGCACCCACCCAAACCCGGACCTGGTCAAGACCACATGTCCCAACACAAGAAGACCCAATGAAAAAATGTGTCACTGTAGTGATCCTCTGTGTTCTCACACAAGGCACCTAATGACACATGAATGTCACTGTACCAGTCCCTGTGTCTAGACACATGATCCTAGCCAAAGGCCGGATATTAGTTTTTTTTTTTTTTTTTTAATTTCCTCGCATGAGGTTGCATATTTTTTCCTCGCATGAGGTTGCATTTGTCCCCGCCCAAACCCGGCTCTGGTCAAGACCACATGTCCCAACACAAGAAGACCCAATGACACCATGTGTCACTGTAGTGATCTTCCGTGTTTTCACACAAAGGACCTCATGACATAAATGTCACTACTGGTCCCTGTGTGTAGACACATGATCCTAGCCAAAGGCCGGATATTTTTTTTTTCCTCGCATGAGATCGCATATTTTTTCCTCGCATGAGGTCGCATTAGCACCCGCCCAAACCCGGCCCTGGTCAAGACCACATGTCCCAACACAAGAAGACCCAATGACAAACTGTGTCACTGTAGTGATCTTCTGTGTTCTCACACAAAGGACCTAATGCCACATGAATGTCACTGTACCGGTCCCTGTGTCTAGACACATGATCCTAGCCAAAGGCCGGATATAAGTTTGTTTTTTTTTTAATTTCCTCGCATGAGGTTGCATATTTTTTCCTCGCATGAGGTTGCATTTGTCCCCGCCCAAACCCGGCTCTGGTCAAGACCACATGTCTCAACACAAGAAGACCCAATGACACCATGTGTCACTGTAGTGATCTTCCGTGTTTTCACACAAAGGACCTCATGACATAAATGTCACTACTGGTCCCTGTGTGTAGACACATGATCCTAGCCAAAGGCCGGATATTTTTTTTTTTCCTCGCATGAGGTCGCATATTTTTTCCTCGCATGAGGTCGCATTAGCACCCGCCCAAACCCGGCCCTGGTCAAGACCACATGTCCCAACACAAGAAGACCCAATGACAAACTGTGTCACTGTAGTGATCTTCTGTGTTCTCACACAAGAGACCTAATGACACATGAATATCACTGTACTGGTCCCTGTGTCTAGACACATGATCCTAGCCAAAGGCCGGATATTAGGCCTTTTTTTTTTCCCTCGCATAAGGTCGCATATTTTTTCCTCGCATGAGGTCGCATTTTCCCCGCCCAAACCCGGCTCTGGTCAAGACCACATGTCCCAACACAAGAAGACCCAATGACAACATGTGTCACCGTAGTGATCTTCTGTGTTCTCACACAAAGGACCTAATGACACATGAATGTCACTGTACCGGTCCCTGTGCCTAGCACATGATCCTAGCCAAAGGCCGGATATTAGGCCTTTTTTTTTTTTTTTTCCTCGCATGAGGTCGCATATTTTTTCCTCGCATGAGGTCGCATTTTCCCCGCCCAAACCCGGCTCTGGTCAAGACCACATGTCCCAACACAAGAAGACCCAATGACAACATGTGTCACCGTAGTGATCTTCTGTGTTCTCACACAAAGGACCTAATGACACATGAATGTCACTGTACTGGTCCCTGTGTCTAGACACATGATCCTAGCCAAAGGCCGGATTTTTTTTTTTTTCCCTCGCTTGAGGTCGCATATTTTTTCCTCGCATGAGGTCGCATTGGCACCCGCCCAAACCCGGCTCTGGTCAAGACCACATGTCCCAACACAAGAAGACCCAATGACAAACTGTGTCACTGTAGTGATCTTCTGTGTTCTCACACAAGAGACCTAATGACACGTGAATGTCACTGTACTGGTCCCTGTGTCTAGACACATGATCCTAGCCAAAGGCCGGATATTTTTTTTTTTCCTCGCTTGAGGTCGCATATTTTTTCCTCGCATGAGGTCGCATTAGCCCCGCCCAAACCCGGCCTTGGCCAAGACCACATGTCCCAACACAAGAAGACCCAATGACAACATGTGTCACTGTAGTGATCTTCTGCGTTCTCACACAAAGGGCCTAATGACACATGAATGTCTTTTTTTTTTCCTCGCTTGAGGTCGCATATTTTTTCCTCGCATGAGGTCGCATTGTCCCTGCCCTAACCCGGCCCCGACCTTTATTACTTTTTTTTTTCTCTCGCTTACGGTTGCATATTTTTTCCTCGCATGAGGTCGAATTAGTACCCGCCCAAACCCGGCTCTGGTCAAGACCACATGTCCCAACACAAGAAGACCCAATGACAAACTGTGTCACTGTAGTGATCTTCTGTGTTCTCACACAAGAGACCTAATGACACATGAATGTCACTGTACTGGTCCCTGTGTCTAGACACATGATCCTGGCTAAAGGCCGGATATTATTTATTTATTTTTTTAAATTTCCTCGCATGAGGTTGCATATTTTTTTCCTCGCATGAGGTTGCATTTGCACCCGCCCAAACCCGGCCCCAGTCAAGACCACATGTCCCAACACTAGAAGACCCAATGACAAACTTTGTCACTGTAGTGATCCTCTGTGTTCTCACACAAGAGACCTAATGACACATGAATGTCTTTTTTTTTTCCTCGCTTGAGGTCGCATATTTTTTCCTCGCATGAGGTCGCATTGTCCCCACACATACCCGGCTCCGGTCAAGACTACATGTCCCAACACAAGAAGACCCAATGACAACATGTGTCACCTAGTGATCTTCTGTGTTCTCACACAAGAGACCTAATGACACATGAATGTCACTGTAACTGGTCCCTGCGTCTAGACACATGATCCTAGCCAAAGGCCGGATATTTTTTTTTTTTCCTCGCTTGAGGTCGCATATTTTTTCCTCGCATGCGTTCGCATTAGCCCCTCCCAAACCCGGCCCTGGCCAAGACTACATGTCCCAACACAAGAAGACCTAATGACAACATGTATCACTGTAGTGATCTTCTGTGTTCTCACACAAAGGACCTAATGACACGTGAATGTCTTTTTTTTTTCTTTTTTTTCCTCGCTTGAGGTCGCATATTTTTTCCTCGCATGAGGTCGCATTGTCCCTGCCCAAACCCGGCCCCGACCTTTATTTATTTTTTTTTTTTCCTCGCTTGAGGTCGCATTAGTACCCGCCCAAACCCGGCTCTGGTCAAGACCACATGTCCCAACACAAGAAGACCCAATGACAAACTGTGTCACTGTAGTGATCTTCTGTGTTCTCACACAAGAGACCTAATGACACATGAATGTCACTGTACTGGTCCCTGTGTCTAGACACATGATCCTAGCCAAAGGCCGGATATTAGGCCTTTTTTTTTTAAATTTCCTCGCATGAGGTTGCATATTTTCCTCGCATGAGGTTGCATTGGCCCCCGCCCAAACCCGGCTCTGGTCAAAACCACATGTCCCAACACAAGAAGACCCAATGACACCATGTGTCACTGTAGTGGTCTTCCGTGTTTTCACACAAAGGACCTCATGACATAAATGTCACTACTGGTCCCTGTGTGTAGACACATGATCCTAGCCAAAAGCCGGATATTAGGTTGTTTTTTTTTTCCCCCTCGCTTGAGGTCGCATATTTTTTCCTCGCATGAGGTCGCATTGTCCCCGCCCCAAACCCGGCTCTGGTCAAGACCACATGTCCTAACACAAGAAGACCCAATGACAAAATGTGTCACCTAGTGATCTTCTGTGTTCTCACACAAAGGACCTAATGACACATGAATGTCACTGTACCGGTCCCTGTGTCTAGACACATGATCCTAGCCAAAGGCCGGATATTAGGCCGTTGGGTTGCACAGCGTTATTCGCGCTGGACATAAGGTTCAGATGAACAGTAATTTGGTGTGGATGAAATAGGGGAGTAACTGTGTAAATGGGTTAGAAAATATAAATAATCTAGGAAACGGGCTATTTATCTTTAAGATGGGAGATAAAAGATTGTACACCCGTGCTTGGAGAGAAAGGGAGAGAACCCTTTAATTCCAAGCCTCTGAAAACAGGGCTGGTTTACACTTAGTTAGTTTTAGGAATATACAGTTATGGTGTACGAAATTTGCATAATGAGTGTTCTAATAAGCCTTAAGTAAGGGGATGTAACATTAAAGCAAAAACCTCAAAGGGAGACTACAATTAGTTAGCGCCCCTTGCAGATGAAGTGAGCAGAGAGAAAACTAACGCACGAGAAAAATGAGCAAGGCGTAAACAGTACGGAACAAAAGCTCACTGAGTTGTTTACGTAGGAGAGGAGCGTGAGTTTTGTAATCGGTGAGTTGTTAGCGATGGACCAATCGTATTGACTGGAAAACAAAAACGGATGACAGGATAATGATTTGAAGGACAAAAGAAATTAGTCCAGGCCGAGAAGTTAACGAGGCAAGTCGTGCGTTGCCAGGCTCTCAAGAAGTGAAACCCGTGAGTGACAGGAGTTTTCACAGATTTTTTTTTTTTTTTTTTTCATAAGCCCGCTAATACTCGAGGCGAAATCTCAGGTTATTATTAATGTCTAACCTGACATTGATTTTACGTGAGTATCCCTTTTTTTCTTGTACAGAGACAGGTGTCCCTCGCCATTCAGGCAGATACTCGCCGATTTCGGAGGTACCCATTAGAGCTGGGTCGGCTCAGGAGCCGCCAATCCCTGGTCGACGACACTCCTTCAAATGTTCTCACCAGGTCTCGAGTTAATCCAGTCCAAATCCCGGTCGACGAAAAATCCTCAAATGCCGTCCCCCGGGTTTGATCCTGGATCACCCGGTCGCCAGAGCGGTGTGGTAACCACTACGCTAGCGCGGCTCCCTTTTCACAGATGAACTAGCTAGATTTAGCAAGATTAGCGGTAGCAATTCTGGAGACTAGCATCAATTGTGTTCATTGAATTGTGTTAAACGTAGGATTAGCACATAGGGGTGATTTAGTAGGAAATGTGATAGGTACTTGGATTCATTCTGACACGGTAAGAAAGACTCTTGCTATTTTTTTATAGACTTTCAGTCAACTTATAACCAGAGGTTAATGGTGCTCACGTTTAAAGTGGCGTACCACAAGAACTAACATTGAAACAAGTACGACTGAAGAAAGTATAAAGTGGAAAATATTTATTACTAGCTGATAGCCAAGATGGGCTGTTGTATAAAGAGAATGAGGTATTGTCATTAGACAAGAATAAATGAACAAGGGTTCTGCAAAGCGGACATCCTTGAGATAAGATATGCTCTCTCTCATTGAACCGTAAATCAGAGGAAAGAAGAGATAATGGTGAATTTGATAACAATGAGACAACCCAGGTGCTCTCTCATTTGACAGTAAGTATGAGGACGCCACAACAGCTGTACCTGACATGATTTGATTTTATATATGTACCATGTATAGATATTGATGTATTTTTTATGAGTTAGGCCTGACAGGGCAGATACAAGAGATAAGGTGGAGAAATAAGGAAAAGAGAATAAATTGTGGGCAGACCACCTACGCATAAGTAAGAGTCTGCAGGAGAGGCAATAAATATACCTTTTGGGACAAGTTGGATTAAGGACTGGATAAATGCACATGAAATGGAGTTTTGAACCGTTCACCTTATTGGGAAATGTCGGAACTTTAATTTTGTAAATAAATTTGTTATAAAATTGAAACTACCACACAAGTTGACTTGATTTATAGAAGGTTATGGAGTTGGTGTGAGAAATAATGAGTAATAGCACAAACATTAATATCATGGTACGCCACAATACGATCTAGTCGCTACACAACAACTAGGAGGGAAGAACGTGACTTGGGTTGTAAAAGCATCAAACCATAACTCATCCAAGAATCATCACCTCTGGCGGTAAGGGCCAGTGAAGAGATAGTCTTACTTGGAAGATAAAGACAAAGATAAAGTCGAAGATATAGTCTGCCAGTTCTTCTTCTTCTTCTTCTTCGTTCACCCTCAGATGTCAACTTGAATAAGTTCAAAGAAAGCGGTGGTCAGCCTGAGGCTGTTGATATCTCCGTAGATCTTCTCCAGGAATGGTACTGGTGATGGCCATATGCGTCTTCTCCGCTCCTCATATGTTGGGCACCTCTGAAGCAGGTGTTCGGCAGTCATTTTACCAGTGCCACAGTCACACTCATCCGTAGTTCCTATCTTTAATTTGTTGAACAGATGGTATCTCAATCTGTTATGACCAGTGCGAAGTCTGAAGATTACCACTTGTTCACTTCTGCTGGTCTGCCAGTTCGAGTAGACTACGACTAGGCCTGCCTCTGTCACCTAGTTATAGAAACGTAGTCAGAGAGAGAGAGAGAGAGAGAGAGAGAGAGAGAGAGAGAGAGTAAAAATGTCACTGTATTATTATGTACTGAAATGTTGCTGTACATGTCTGCCAACCTCAGTGGAAGGTTGGGCATATCATTTTTTTTTCAACCTTTTGAGCATTTGTGTAAATAAAGTTCAACATTTGACTGTTTACTGCTGTTGGCGTGAAGTCATTCATCAACTGTTGAAATCATTCATCAACTGTCAGTATATGAACTGTTGTCGTCAGAGAGAGAAAGAAGTTTTCCTTACCACAAATAAGCTGCCTATTGTTTCGGGTAGAGATACGAAACCTATATGATCACAAAACAGAAGTAGGAAATATTGGACAAGCCATCATTCATCATCCACGTGGCATAATTTTTATTAAAGTCTCCTGAATATCTTCTGCCTCCATTGATCAAACAACCATGCCGTCTACATCTGGAGCCAGAAAAACGTTTTCAGTACCTACAAAACCACCACATTTCGATCCGGTATCCGGAGACTTCGCCGCTAGAAGAAGCTGTGGTAATTAATAAAAGCAACGACTCCTGTACTTCGTTTTCGTATATTTGTGTTTGCAAGGTAAGAAATTTCTCACCCCTCAAATAAAGATGTCGTACAAGGCGACTATTATTATATGTAACATACGATCCATTTTTCAACATTTTGAAATGTATGTATCCAATGCCATTCAACGTTTTTTACTTTTATTATAAATATATTTATTTATAAGTAGATATTAGTTTATTATAGAAAACCATAAAGTGCACAAAATATTATAGTATCTAAGTTTAAAAATTTAGTGCAGAAAGACATTTTGTCTATTTTATACAAATGTGCACATTTTTGAAATATTATTGTATTGCATTTTAAAAATTTTTGTTTCCCTTTTTACCCTATTTAGACAATAATTATTTCCCTCAAGAGAATAGAAAATATTTTTGTTATCCCCCTTTATTGCATTGGCATCAGTTTTACAAGCTTGACAGTGAAAAACAGTAACTATTACTTCTGGTTTGGGAAAGCAATAATTGAACAGTTGAAGTTATAAATGCCCATACAGTAGCCTGTTTATTGTGCATACAGTCTTTACTTTAAATAAATAAAGAGGGAAACCCGAAGCCTGTAAATAGTAAATATATAATGCACACATAAAGGTGTGTTTCAGGCATTCGTGAGAAATAAAGAAGTAGAAACCGAGACAACAGAAAAACATGGGAGAAGTGAGAGGTTTACCAGAGAATCGAAGCCAGGACCTTCCGAACGGACTAGCACTATCCTCGCTGCCAACTTCTTCTTCTTCTTCTTCTTCTTCTTCTTCTTCTTCTTCTTCTTCTTCTTCTTCTTCTTCTTCTTCTTCTTCTTCTTCTTCTTCTTCTTGTACACTCTCAGACGTCCACTTAAATGTTTTCAAAGAAATCAGTAGTTAGTTTGAGGCTATTTCAATTTCCGTAGAGCTTTTCCACAAATGGTACTGGTGTCGGCCATATGCGCTTTCTCTTTTCCGTATATGTTGGGCAACTTTGAAGCAGATGTTCAGCAGTCATTTTATCAGTGCCACAGTTACATTGGTCGGTAGTTCCTATCTTTAGCTTGTTGAATAGATGGTGTCTCAATCTGTTGTGGCCAGAGCGGAGTCTGAAGATTACCACTTATTCTCTTCTGTTGAGCTGGTAGTATGCATCATTTTGTGTGTGATCTGGATGCTCTACATCCCATATGTTTCTGTATCTGATTCAGATAAAACTCTTCGCCACCTCGAAAGTTACGATTGCGTCAGGCTGAGATAGATTTCCACCGTCCTTTGGCAATCTTTCAGTCTCTTCATTACCGGTGATGTTACAATGAGATAGGATCCACTGGATCACAACACTTTTGAATCGTTGACATAGTTTGTGGAGCACAATTCTGAGGTCATCCAGGTCTGTATTATTTTGGCTTTTCAACGCTGCAATTACTGACTGTGCATCGGTAAAGAAAGCAACTCGTCTCCCTGTGCTTTCCTCTGTCATTATAACCTCTGCTGCAGTTTTCAAGGCCTCTGCCTCTGTTCTGAAATTACAGGAGAATGTTCCTGTTGCCACTGACAACTTTTTTGTGCACCAGTGCTTAAGGTCAGAAAGACACCTCTACCTTCATTTTCTGTTGCATTTGTTGCTGATCCATCTGTGTATGCATGGGTCCAGGTGTTGCGTGGGTAATGTTTCTCTATGTATTTTGTCGCTATGGATTTTCTCTCTGTTGCAGTCTGGCTCTTTTTTCTTTCAATTCCAGGAATGTTTTTATGTCATTTCATTCTACGTTTAATACTAATTTGGAGCTCTGTGGTTTATGCGAGAGGAAAAGTACGGTGTACGTTGTTTTCCCTTCATTTATTTTCATGAGCCATGTTTTGGCCCACTCTTCCAGTGATGTTAGTGCTTGCTGCATCCGAATGTATGCAGTAGTGATATACTCTTCAGAGATCCACAAGGCTAAATCATCTGCAAAGGAGGCATTGTGTGTTATTTTTGGAATATTTTCTGTTAAGTCATTTATGAATACAAGGAACAGAGTAGGTGACAGGACTCCTCCTTGTGTAACCCCGTGTTCCAAAATAAACTATTTACTAGTCTGTCCTAGTAGCTGTACTCTGGTTGTTATATTCTCAAGGTAGTGGCCAATCCAATTGTCTGGAAACTGCTTGTTGAAGGGTTAAGAGGTGTTTGTTTTCCACGTGCCACATCAGTCTGGTATTAATCATGCGCTCCACTAGTTCACAATCTACTGTAGCATTCCGCTTCCGATTCCTTTCTGAACCAGTCTTAGCAGTAGGCCCTCTCTCCAGACTTTATCAAATGCCTTTAAAACCATGTGAGGCTCCCTAAAGTAGAAGCATCATTCTTTTTTTTTTATTTCTCTGCCAAGAGTAGTCTTGAGCTAAGGTTAATACCTTTGAATATCCTCGTCATTATACTCTGTCTGGCCATTGTTTGATCACTACTGCGGAGCAGGGGAGACAATACCGTCACAGGCTCTAAAATATGCATAACAACAAAAACAACAACCAGAAAGGTACAGAGTTTCATAAATGGATACTTGCAATGTGTCATCCTTTATGTCCAACGAGTACCTGATAATTAATAATAATAATAATAAATTCTTTAAGCACCAAACATGGCGCATAAGGCAGAAACCAGTGCTCTCCAGGTTGTTCGTTGTGACGCCACTCCTCTTAGCTCTTGGACATTATTTAGGCCCAACGTTTTTCCTTCTCTTATTAATGTAATTAATGATAATTACCTTTATTTATTTATTTACTAATTTATTTAAGATATTTAGGGCATTGAAATGGTATGACATAGTCACCAATGTGGAACTGATGACAAAAACCAAGCAAAGAGGCTAAGAAATTGGAAGCAGAAGAAAGAAGATTGACTGCAGAAAGAGAAGACAAGAAATTAGCTGCAGAAAGGGAAGAGAGGAAATTAGCTGCAGAAAGGGAAGCAGAAGATAAAAGATTACAAAGGGAACATGAGTTACGACTAAGGGAGTTTGAGTTTCAGGGCCATGCTCCTGAAAATGGTGCCAGTCCCTTTGCCTCTGATGCCACTGCTAGCCAAGGAGCCTCAACCTCAGCTATGAATTTTCATTTAGATCATTTTGTTGAGAAAGACGATGATATAGAGAGTTACCTAAATAGGTATGAACTATTAGCTACCACGTATGGGTTAGAGAGAGAAAGGTGGAGCTTAAAGTTATCTCAGGGACTTCGTGGGGCAGCTTATGAAGTTTTTGCAAAAATGAGCAGAGGTGATCAGGAAAATTATGACATGCTAAAGCAGGCTCTTTTGTTAAGGTATGAAAAGAATGCAGAATTTTATAGGAAAAAATTTAGGAATGCTAAACTACTGTCAGGTGAAACCTATCACCAGTTCTCTGCACGAATAGAGACATACTTGGAGAAATGGACTTCTCTGGGGAAAACCCAAGATCTTAAGGAAATGGTCCTTATAGAGCAATTAAGAGAGTCCATGGCTCCAGACCTGAGAAAGTTTCTCATGGAACAAGGTGCAGAGAGGCTGGATGAGTTGCTAAATGTTGCTGAAAGGTATCAAGCAGCTCAAGCAGAGGTAACAGGTAATAAAAAGAAACAAGTGGATAACTTTAGGGCACCACAGAACTTTAATAAATTTGATCCTAGGGATCAAAATAAAGGTAAGCACCAATTTGATAGGCCACGGTATGACAATAAAAATAAATTCCCACAATTCGATGAAAGGAAATATAATGAAAGAAAATCTTTCAACCAAGGAAAAAGGTGGTGTAAGAATTGTCAGATGGACAATCATGACACTGACCGTTGCAGAAGGAAACCTGTGTATATGGCAACCCTTCAGGTCAGGTCGACCTAAAGACAGGAGGAGGATATTATGTTAGATACCACTCCAGAAGAGATGAGGAAGGCACAGGCTGGGGATAAAACACTCAAGCCTTGTTTCAGAAAATTGTCAACTTGTCATACAACTCCAGGCAAGGGAGATTTTTACATGAAAAACAAGTTGATGTATAGGAAGACTGGAGCTAGATCCAAGGGTCACGGACAGCTGGTTCTTCCAAAAAGATATAGGACAGACTTAATAAGGAGCCTACATGTGAAACCAGATGGGGACCATGAGAAGATAGGTACCATCATTCAAAAGGTGGCTCACAATTATTATTGGCCCAAAGCAAGATGGGACATTGAGAATTTTGTAGAAAGGTGTAGCATAGCACATGAGGGAACACCCACAAGTGGGAACATGGATCAGGACCTGGACACGCCACGGGGCAAAATTAGGCCTGATAATAAAAAGAGATATAGATTTGATAAAGTGGACCAAATGGAATGGGAAGCCCCTTTTCACGGACAAGCTTCACTTAACTGTTTTACAATGGCCACTATGCGGAGAGTGCAAAAAGATGTCTTACCCCAGGATAAGCCGAAAATCCCTCAATCGGACTTAAACAAACTGGAGGAAGAGGATGTAGAGAGGAAATCTCTCATCAAGAATTTTAAGTGGGGAGAAAGCCCCAAAAGAAAAATTGGTAGCGGTCGTTTTGTGAATGATAATTCTGGGAGGAAAAATCATCACTATAAAGCTTCGAGTGGAAGAGACCATACCGGTGCATGGACAAATAGGTCCACACAATTAAAGGTCCATATGTAGCTATGTTAAGAACGTGGACTGATGAAAAGGCAGAGGAAAACATTACATCTTCATACCAATATGTGAATGAGCTGACCACTCGGTTAAAAACTGGCTGGAAACTTGCCAATGAAAATTTGAAACAAGCCAGGAAGAAACATGCTGCCTATTATAACAGGAAGGCGAAAGACAGAAATTTGGCTGTGGGAGAGAAAGTACTGCTTCTTTTGCCCGGGAGTCAGAATAAGTTACAAATTGGATGGCAGGGTCCATATACAGTTTTAGAGAAGGTGTCTAGAACAAATTATAAGATAGATAAGAAGGGGAAAGAAAAAATCTATCATGTGAATCTCCTGAAGAAATATTTGGAAAGAGAAGATCAGGAAGAGACACACTTGTTGACCTTGTCCATCGCCATGGAGATGAAAAAGGAACCACTTTCATCATTTGAATATCCATTACACCCCTGTGAGACAGCAGCACAGGTGAAAATCAGTACACATTTAACGAAAACTCAGAAAGAGAGAGTGCAACAGGTTCTAAATAATCATGCAGAGGTGTTAACAGACCGACCAGGGCATACAAACCTATTGGAATATGATATGAAACTCATAGACTCCACACCTGTCTGTATGAAACCATATTCGATTCCGTTTGCTAAGGAAAAAGCTTTGAAGGAAGAGATAGACTATCTATTGAAGGAAGGAATTATTTCGCACAGTGAGTCTTCGTATAGTTCCGGTGTTGTACTCTTAAGGAAGCCCTCTGGAGAACATAGACTCTGTATAGATTACAGGAGACTGAATGCTATTACAGAAGGACAGGTGGATCCATTGCCGGATACAAATCAGCTGTTTGCCAGACTAAATAAAGCTAAATATTTCTCAAAAGTGGATCTGAGTAAAGGATACTATCAGATTCCAGTAAAGCCTGAGGTTAGACCATACCTAGCTTTTAGTACCTCAGAAGGACACTATGAGTTTAATAGATTGCCATTTGGATTGAAGAATGCGCCTAGTGTCTTCTCTAGAATGATGAGAAAATTATTGGATCCTCTGAATAATCCCTGTATAACAAATTTTATGGATGATATCCTTATAGCAACAGAAACCTTTGAGGAACACATTGACTCTCTGAACATGCTGTTTGATCGACTTAGGGAGGCAAATTTAACAGCCCGACCAACCAAATGTTGCGTTGGATGTAAAGAATTGGAATTTTTTGGGACACACAGTTTATCAGGGAAACATGACCCCTGACCCAAAGAATTTAGAGAAACTACAGAAAGCCCCGAGACCACAAACCAAGAAGGACGTGAGATCCTTTGTCTCATTATGTGGTTTCTACCAGAAGTATATCAAAAACTTTAATTCCATATGTGCACCTTTAACGGAATTGACACGTAAAGGACATCCAGATCGCATTACATGGACACCACAATGTGAAATGACTTACCAAGAATTGAAGGAAAAGCTCACAAGTAAACCCATTTTGAAATTACCTGACTTAAGTCAAGAATTCATAGTAAGGACGGATGCAAGTAATATTGGGTTAGGTGCAACTCTACTACAGAAATCAATGGCATATGCTAGCAGAAAGTTGAATAAAGCTGAAATCAACTACTCAACTAGCGAAAAAGAATGTCTTGCAGTAATATGGGCGATAAAGAAATTCAATATTTATATATATGGGAAGGCATTTAAGTTGCAAACAGATCACAAACCTTTATCGTTTCTAGCACAGGCTAAGCATGAGAACTCTAGGTTACTCCGATGGTCTTTGCTTCTGGCTCCATATAATTTTAGCATCGAGTATATATCTGGAAAAACCAATTTGGGAGCTGATTTTTTAAGCCGCCATCCGTGTGATGAGAATCACCGTAAACCCCAGAAATAATAATAAATTTCTCTATGTGTATATAGAATAAAGGACTGACATATAATGTCTGTTTTAAGAGGGGAGGTGTCGTGGAATATTCTAATCCACATATATAAATTATCAAGTAAATATAAAGCCTAATAAATACATAAAATTAATAAAGAGAAGAGCAATGGAAAAATAACAGTGCTGTCACAAGGAATGTACTCGAAATCCCCCTTGTTTTCTGCTTCGTCTGCAAATTGTAACGCTTTCACGTTGATAGTAAAGCTTACTGTATTATTACCCGCCTTCTTCAATGAAACGTGTGCTGTATTTCTTGGAAAAAACATTGAGAGGCCCTGCGTAATGACCTAAATTAATCCTAACATTAATTATACTGCGTTACCAAAACGAAAGACAGATGGACAAAAGGATAGCGGGAAGGGAGAGGCAGAAAGCCGAACACTAAACACGCTTCGCGCGATACACAAATGCTGCCATCACGCGTGTAAGACTACATGCACTAACTTTTTTTTTTCAGACGGACAGTGATAAAATACATTACCCATCCCAGAGTTAGGTTTATAAATCATAAAAAACGCTTATTAGGAAAGATAACAATAGATGGGTTTACGGTTGAAAACATAACAGTACCCAGACAGCACATCTTCGAAACAGGAGGTAGAAAATACATATTTTGAACGCAGCCACGTAGCTCCTTTAAATTGGGATATTTGGGTTCCTTAGGGCTTGCTGACAAAGAATATGTAAAACGTTACGCAAATAGTCCAGGAATTAATAAATTATACCCAAAATAAAATAGTGAGGATGCCTGACAGCATGAAATCATTTCTGCTCATAAAATTTTTTTATAACGTGTTTGAAAAAAACCTTGCGTTACAGAAATAGCCTACCATGTAAACTCCAAATTGATTGGAGCGCAACAAATGAAAGACTAACCACGATTGGTCGGGCTATAAATACTATCTTTCGTTGTTAGGGGAGACGGGGAAAGGTAACATTTTTTCAAACACTTGTCGAAACGGGGCCTCATTGGCTAGACTCGCTGATATAATCACTTAGGAGCGTTAGTTCGAAACCACTTGTTTAAATAAGCTTGATAAAGCGACAGTGCGTTGAAGCCAGCTCACATTTTTGCTAAAATAAAAGCCTGGAACATAAGCAGATGGGAATTTGTGCCAGTAAATGTGCCAGAATTCATTGCTAATCAACGTATCTGTGTTTATTTCCATGAAATTGTGGTAAGCTTGAACCATTCAGTATCTTTTAATGAAAATTGAATGTAAATTGTTAATTTATGCCTGTATATATATGTGTAGTTCAGTGGCAAACAGGAGATAAAGCCTATAATGCTCCAGCCTGAACAGAGGGTGTCGGAGGGAAGTAAAACGGCATGGAATGGCCAAATAGTACACTGACACCTGGATGATTGATTAGACAGAAATAATGCTGGAAGTGCAGAGGCGTGGTAACCATTAAGGAGGTAAATACTGGTATAAAGTATTTCAGATGAAGCTGACAGTTGGCCTAACGCTCTGAACTCAATGTTTGTGTTGTATTGTGATCAGTGTAAAAGAGAATATAAATTAGTTATGAAGTAGAAGGTACATCCTTCTTGTTTTCAGGGACCGTGGTCTTGATGGTACTGAGCAGCACCTGGTCAGAGCTTTGCTGAATCCAGAGTCGGACAGCATACTCCTTGGTCTTTTTAGCTATCAGTGAGGTGTCTCCAGAGCCCAGGGGAGAATTCGAGCAGAGGAGTCCTTTCCTGCCACCATCACTCAAGATAAGCAGATTTGGCCAGCTGAGCTCAACATTATGTCCCCTCATCTTGAAATAACTTTGTAAAAATAACATTCAGAGGGGAATTTAATTGTCTTAATATCAGGAACTGAGAACATCTCCAATACTAGTCCCTAAAGACAAACTATTGAAGTCATGATGACAAATACCAACAGAGCTTGAACAAAACAAAAACCAGTATTACCTCATTTTACTACTACACAACTGACACACATAGGATATTTGTAATAATATATGTCACTACTATATTCATATTGGTAAATTCTGTACATATAATTTGTAATTTAAATTGATTGTGATTCCTGGTTCCCTTGTAGTTGAATCAGGACACATATTCATTCATGCCAGTAATGAATACATATTGTTATTTGAAAAGTTATCAGTGACTCTTTTAAGATATCCTTGTAGAGTGTTATATGTATGTGAGTGTCACAGTGTTGTCAAGTGTAGTGGAATAAATTAAATTGTTTATCCGTCTGTTGTTGTTATGACTTACACCTCATCATACACATACCCTAGACACATAACGTAGTCATCACACTATTCCAGAATAATTCTGACTGAGATATATAGATATGTGGTAGCAAGTAAGGTTATCTATAATACACTACTCTTAATAGATATAGATACCTTCACAGCTGATCTCAGTCAGTACACTAAGTCCCCTATAAATATTTATAACATCCCACTTCACCACAGATGCCCATCAAGTTTATTTTAAAAGGGTGGGGGGGGGGGGGGCATGGTCAAGAACCGTTGTCATTATTAACGTAATGAAGCATGACTTCAAAATGGAATAAAGTTCTATGGTAATCCGTAATATAGAACACGATCTTACTTGCTACAAGTGCTTCTTCAAGAGAATACAAAAATATTTTAAACACAGGATTTACAACAAGATCTTACTTGCTACAAGTGCTTCTTGAAGAGAGAAAAAAATATTTTAAACACAGGTTTTTAATGCACTTAAAAAACCACAAATAATTTTTCAAGGAGTTTATAGCTTGCAGTCAAAAAATGTAACGTCACATTGACAAAAAGCCTGGGGCGCTTAAGCGCTTATATATTTTATCCATAAGTGTGTAATGAAGTATAAAGCAGAAGTTAATTTCATGTAGAATCTGCGCCCCAGGCTTTTTGTCAATTTGATGTTACATTTTTTGAGTGCAAGCTATAAACTCCTTGAAAAATTATTTGTGGCTTTTTAGTGCTTGTGTTTAAAAATATTTGTTTTAAATAAATTCTTATTTTCTTCTTTTTAGTGTTATTTTGTTGTTGTTTTTAAATTTAAGTCGAATGTAATCGATCCGTTAATGACATTATCAGTTTGCGATAAACGAGTCCAAAGCACAGGAGTCGGATTTCATTATTCAGTATATTACACGGAAAGTTAATATTTTTTTTAATTTTTATTTTTCGTTAAATGTTGATAAGAGTTGTAAATTAAATTTTTTTTAAAATGTAGATTTTAGTAGTGTGTATGTCTGTGCACGCGCGTACGATAGTGTGTGTGTGTAAGGGAGGGGGGGGGGGGGGGTTCAATAATTCTCTCAAGAGAGACAATCTTTATGGAAAGAATACACCTCCGTTTATTTGCAATTATCGCCCATTTCACTGATTATACAGTTTTAAAAAAAATCAATATTAATTTTAATTTTATTCATTTTATTATTTTTATGACTGATTATTGTATTGTCATGTGGAATACACAATTATGCCAAGTTTCAGAGCTATTTCTCATCGGGAAACGATTGAAAAATCGGTTTCAAGATTTGAAGGTGACAACAGGGTGATATACGTTGCAAGTTAAAGAAAAGCCTGTAAAAAGAAGGAAACACAGCAAGCTCGATTCTCTTTAATACCTGACCCCGTTGACCAACCAGTCGTGCCTTCTACATCTGGAGCTAGAAATACGTTTTTAACACCTACAAACGCTTCTGCTAGCCGGTCGTCTGATGATGAAGACAGCTCTGCTGTGATAACTGTAGCCACAAGCGACGGAAGTAGCAGTGATTAAAATCCTGTAACATTTACGTATACACAGTACATACATAATATTTCGTTTGTGTTCAATATGTCTGATAATTATATGTTGTTATTAAGTAATAATTATTAACTTGCTTTTTTTTTTTTTTTAAATCACCTTTTACTTAAATTTGATACAGCTTTCTGGACCTCGAGAATGAATTAATTTGATGTCTGTCAATTCTTATGGAAATCAATTCTCGTTTAGCGCGTTTTCGGTTAGCGCTCGAATTTTCAAGATCGAATTAACAGCGGTAAGCGGGGAGATTCCTGTATACATGCATGTATTCACGTGAGCGTCCGGTTGGCAGAGTGGTTATAGCGTTTACCTCTCGCGGCAAAGTTACCGTGTTAGAAACCTGGTAGTGCCAGGTTCTAGTTTCATCATCATTCATCATTAGTTTTCTTATCGCTCCTTATGGAGCATGGATCAACCACGGTAGCTCGCCTCCTTGCAAGAAACCTACACAAAGAATTCACTGGCTCTTGCAGACGTTGTTTATGTAGCAATTTGTTTAACTTGATGAGGTTGTCAGCCTAATGTCGCCTTGTACGACATACCTGAGGGAGCAGTAACTCTAGTCTTATCCTCATCAGAGATCCACGGGAATTATAGCGTAGTGGTTACAACACCGCTCTGGCGACCGGGTGATACAGGATCAAACCCGGGCGACGGCATTTGAGGATTTTTCGTCGACCGGGATTTGGACTGGATTAACTCGAGACCTGGCGAGGACAAAGTGTCGTCGACCAGGGACTGGCGGCTCCTGAGCCGACCCAGCTGCAATGGGTACCTCCGAAATCGGCGAGTATTTGCCTGAATGGCGAGGGACATTTGTCTCTGTACAAGAAATAAAGGGATACTCACATAAAATCAATGTCAGGTTAGACATAAATGATAACCTGAGATTTCGCCTCGAGTATTAGCGGGCGAACGCAAAAAAAAATTTAAAAAAATATGACGCCCCAGTTTATCCAGCTATAAATGTGTACCGGACTCTACTCTAGAGTTAGAGAAGGCAAAGGCAAAACACTGTCATAAGTGTGTGAGATGTTAGAGATTTTAACATCTTCTGTCTCTTGTCTTGATGGAATACTCTGATAGACTTGTTCGTCCATTTCTTGATGTTATCTCGCCACTTATATCGCTGTCTTCCTCTTGCACTCTTCTTCTTCTTTGATCCATAACCGCCAACCGTCAAAGCAGTCAGCGGCCATCACGCCTGGTGGCGTCTTGTAGGGCAGCAACAAATTGATTCCACTTTGCTCGGTCGGCGGCCATCCTTCGTACAGTGCCCCAACTGTGGTTCATTCTTTGCATCTCAGCTTCCACAGTTCTCCGCCAAGTTGTTTTTGGTCGGCCTCTCTTTCGCTTTCCCTCGGGGGTCCATAGCATAGCTGTTCTTGCGATGGTATCAGGGTCCCTTCTGAGGACATGGCCAACCCAACTCCAGCGTCTGCCAGCTATGATGGTGTGCATGTCCTCCTGGTTACTCCGAATAAGTAGTTCTTGGTTGCTGATGATGTTTGGCCAAAAGATTCGGAGAATTTTCCTTAGGCAGATTGTGTGGAAGGAGGACAGTTTCGACATTTCCTTCTCTGTTACTCTCCAACATTCCGCACCATAGAGAAGCACAGAAAGTACGCAGCTCTCATACAGTCTTAATTTGGTGTTTGTGCTGTACTGGGAAGACTTCCAAATGTTGTTGAGAATAGCAACGGCTGTTCTCGCTTTATTCATTCTGTTGTTAATGTCCTTGCTTGTTCCGCCGTCAGGTGTTACTATGCTTCCTAGGTAAGTAAATGTGTCTGTCTGTTCTAACTTCTGGTTCCTTACTGTTATTGGCTCAGGATTGCCCACATTTAGTGTCATGACCTCTGTCTTCTTCAGATTGATGTTCAGGCCAACCTGCTGGCCATACTTATTCAGTCTATCAGTTTTGTCTTGAATGTGTTGGTGTGAATGCGCGAGCAGTGCAATGTCATCTGCATATTCCAAATCTTCCAGTGTAGAAAACGTTGTCCATCTAATTCCCCTTGGACTGCCCTCTGTTGTCTGGCGCATCACCCAATCTATGACTGTCAGAAATAATGTTGTTGATAAGGGGCATCCCTGTCGTACTCCTGTTTTCACTTCGAAAGTTACATTACTCGATCCAACACTGCACGTAAAGTTAGAATAGAGGCTTTTTATAATGGAAACAATGCGGCTGGGAATTCCATAAGCCCTCAGAATTTTCCATAGGCTGTCCCTGTGTATGCTGTCGAAAGCCTTTTCAAAATCAACAAAGTTAATGTACAGCTGTCTCTGCCATTCTGAGCACTGCTCTATAATGTTCCTGAGGGCAAATATATGATCTGCACATCTTCTGTTCTTTCTGAAGCCCGCTTGTTCTTTCCTCAGTTTATGGTCAACTGCTTTTGAAATTCTCTGGATGATTATCCTGCCTAGTATTTTGCTGGGAACTGAGAGGAGGGTAATTCCTCTCCAGTTGTTGCAGTCTGCAAGGTCGCCCTTCTTGGGCAATTTGACAATTGTTCCTTTACTCCACTCTGTTGGTGTTGTCTCAGTTTCCCAGACTTGTGCAAATAGTGGTTCTAATAGTTCTGCTGCTAGTTCAGGGTCTGTCTTGAATAGCTCAGCATTCAGATTGTCGTGACCAGGCGCTTTTCCATTTTTTAGCCCTTTGATAGCTGTGATAATTTCTTCTTTTCGTGGAATGTCTGTATTTACGTCTAAGTCACTTTCAGCCTCAGGAACATTCAGCTGAGTCTCTGGTGGTTCCTTATTCAGTGTTTCTCTGAAGTGCTCTGCCCACCTTGTTTCCTGCCCCTGTGCTGTGTTGATGAGATTTCCTTGCTTGTCTCTTACTAACGTTATGTTGTTTGCACCCCGTTTTCCACTGATAGCTTTAGTTATTTTATAAACTGTGCTTTGTTCATTTTTCAGTGCTGCCTCTTCTGCCTGTCTTGCAAGGTCATCCAGAAATGTCCTTTTGTTAGCACGGGTTTGACGTTTTACTTCCTTGTCCAGCTGACTGTACTGTTCACTATATATTGCCTTTAACCTGGGAGACTTAGCTTCTGTTTTCTTCCTTTTCATTTCCTTTCTCTTCGCTATGGTGTTTAGCGTTTCTGGTGTTATCCAGTCTTGGCTCTTTCTTTCCTGGAATCCCAAGCATGACTTGCTGCTTTCTTTATATATTGTTGAGATGGTGTTGAATTTCTGGTCCACATCGTCGGTCTCTGTTCTTTCCTGGCTTTTGGTAATCAGATATCGTCTCTTTACGTCGACCACAAACGCTTTTCTGGTGAGGGGGTCTTTAAGTTTCGTGATGTTGTATCTTTTCTGTTTGACTGCAACTGGTCCAGCAGCTCTGAGTTTCACCTTCAGTCTTGCTACTACTAGGTGATGATCACTTCCCACATCTGCGCCTCTTCTTACTTTCACGTCTTGTAGTGCATGTCTCCATCTGCCATTGATCATTATGTGATCTATCTGGTTTTTGTCTCGTCCGTTTGGTGATTCCCATGTTAACTTGTGCACTTCTTTGTGTTGAAAAAGTGTTCCTCCGATGACCAGGTTGTTAATACTGCAGAAGCTTATTAATTTGTCCCCATTCTCATTTACTGTTCCACTGCCGCATTTCCCCATTACTCTTTCGTTATAATTATTGTGTGTTCCAACTTTCGCATTTAGGTCTCCCATTACTATAATAAGATCGTACCTGGGTACAGTTTCCATTTCCTTTTGTACCTGTTGATAGAACTCGTCCTTAATCTCTTCGTCGCTGTCATTTGTTGGTGCATAACATTGTATAATTGTGGTGTTGGTGAATCTCCCTCTCAGTCTTGCTCTTATTAGTCTGTTGTTAATGGGTTTCCATTCCAGTAGAGATCTTTCCATTCCTTTCTTAAGGATAATGGCTACACCTTCGTTGTGCTGACCGTCCTCTCTACCAGAATAAAGTACTGTTTCCCCTGTAGCTGTTTTTATTCTCCCCATCCCTGTCCATCTGCTCTCGCTTATTCCCAGGATATGTAGTTTGTAGTTCCTCATCTCTGCTGTAATCTGTCTCAGCTTTCCTGCCTCGTTCATAGTTCTGACATTCCAAAAACCAATTCTGGTTTCGTGTTTTGCGGTCTGGGCATCCGTTTTCATGCCAGTGGCTTCCTTTCGGCTTTCACCACTGTCAGTCATACGAGCCTGAGACTCCGGATGTCCGTCCCGCATCAAAGTATTTCCATTTATTGCTGTTTCCGTAACGTGTGTGATTTTTTACACAGACAGGGGTGTCGGCCCTGTGCTAAAACCCCCAACCTGGAGGACCAGGGTACCAGCTTTTGTCTGACCCCTACCCACGCAGACCAGTCCAGCATGGTTGAACCTACCAGGAGTAAAACTCCCACTGGCATAGCTCTGGGGATTGTCAGGGTACACAAGCTGCCATACCGCTACATTCCTCTTGCATGTTTGCCTTCAACTCTTCCTTCTATTATGGTCTTCAGTGTCCGGTGTTATGTCTTTCTTTATGGCCAAAATATTTTAGCTGTCTGATTTTGATCTCCTTCATTAATTCTCTTTTCATTTCTTGGTTTTCTAGGACCTTTTTATTTGTTTTCTTCTCTTTGCGCTCATTCTTCTATATATCCACATCTCTTACTTACTTACTTGGTCGTTCCTCTTCTACCGTGAGGTGTAGAGGTTTGGAAAAGAGAGCGCCATATCATCCTGTCGGCTGTCTTCCTTCTGACCTGTTTCCATTCTAGTCCTTGGTCCTTCAGAGATTGTTTAATGTTGTCCTCCGAGCGGACTCTGGGTCAACGTGGATGTCTGGATCCCTGGCTCTTTGTTTCCCCTATCTGCCGTGGTAGCCGATCTTCTCACATTCTGCAGACATGGCCAAACCATCTTACTTGGGACGGTTTTAATTGGGTCTTCAAGGGTTTGGTTTTTCGGCCGTGACGTATCGTCTGGTTGCGGACCATGTCTCTTCTTGTTACTTCAACCACCTTCCCCAGATACCTCATTTCTGAGGTTTGGATCTGGCTTTTGTGGGTTGTGGTCATTGCCCATGACTCGCATCCATACGTCAAGACTGGAACATAGGTGGAGAGATTGTTGTTGTTGTTGTTTAACTAGAACTGCCGAGCTTCTCGGTCTTTAGCAGTCAATACCAAGTTTACGACTCCTTGGTATTATCTACACTGTAGATCTAGGCTTTTCCTGCCTGTTTTGTGACCGTGTAGAGTTCGTATCTCTACCCTAAACAGTCTGCCATTACGAAACGTGCTGAGTTCAAGTCATGAGCTCACGTTTCTCTAGCTTGGCTTGCATTTAAAGGTGGAAACGTTTACAGCCATATCCACATCTCAAGGTCCCGAATTCTGTCCTCAAGCTGTTTGTTCATTGTTCATGTTTCTACACCATACAACAATGACGAGCACATATACAGAAAAATACGAACTTTCATAAATGTGTGGTTCCGCCGAACTGACGGATTGAACTGGTATGATCAGTTTACCAATGTGTTACTAGTGCATCGCTTCTCGGCTTTTTGGCTAAGATCAAAGTGTCTCTGTAACTAATGGCAACAACGAGGCAAATACCAGTGGAACAGGCGTGTGACAAGACGCTGACCTGGGAAAAGTAACACAATGAGAAAAGCAGTTGCTAAAATTACAAGGTAGAACATACGACTGTGTTAGAGTGGTTAACACAGACCCCTTGCGGTAAAGGTTCGAAACAAGACGACGTCAAGCTCCAGGCTACCTAGCTGTAAATGGATACTTGTCTTTTCCCGTGAGTTAGGGAAGGAAAAGGCAGCGAGAAAGAGAACTGGTCACCTCACCTTTCGATGCTGGAACTAGTTTAGTGGTCTCCAACACTACACTTCCCTACGACAGTATCTGATGTAGGTTTACCTTGACCTTTTTGTAGTTCCTGTTCTGGAATTCAAAGGTAAGAGAAAAAGACAGCGAAAAACACACGAAGGAGGGAATTGGAGACAGGTAAGGAAGTGATGAAGATGACATGGAAACATCTTGAACAGATGGCACGTGACAGGAAGACTTAGCGTGACTTTGGTGACAGCCCGTGTTCATTAGGGAGCTAAAGGTCCACAGAATGAATGAGTTTATGAGTTCACATCTGTTAAGTTACAATGTGTCAGTAAATATTCGCTGTAATACCAGGTTAGCAACAATATTTAAAGTACTCCATCGTCAATCAATCAATCAATCAATCAATACCCTTTTGCTCCCAGAGGAGCATAGACCTTCAACAAACACATGCCAAGTCTTCCTGTCCTGTGCCATCCGCTCAAGTTCTTTCCATGTTTTCCTCATCATTTTCACCTCTGTATCCAGTTCTCTTCTCCATGTGTTTTTTGTTCCGTTGTTCATATAGAATGCGAACATTCCAGGTGCCAATCCTGGAGATTTTCTTAGACGAAAAAAAGGTTAGTCGGCAACCCAGACTCCTTTCGGCTTTCTCTGGGTTGCTTCATGCGCCTCCTTTCCAGAGGACCTTCTTCTGTCTTGGGCGGCTGAGTTGATTTATATTCTGTGTTTGACTTGTCCTTGTTTGTTTGAAGTTGTTTTTTTTGGGTAAAAAGTTTATTACGGGATGTGGTAACCAGCCCCATACCCAACCCTCCTTAGTCGCTTTTTACGACATGCATGGTAGGGTACAGTGTTACCATTCTTTGCTCCCCTTTCGGGCGACGGTACCACACGTGTGATTCCATCGTAGGAAAAAAATAATTTGTAACAGCACAAACAGCCTCACGAGTTCTTTAAAACTCGGAATTATTCGACGTCATTATTACTATCATCAACATCATTATTACTATCATCAACATCATTATTACTATCATCAACATCATTATTACTATCATCAACATCATTATTACTATCATCAACATCATTATTACTAGCTTCAACATCATTATTACTATCATCAACATCATTATTACT
Source organism: Oreohelix idahoensis (assembly GCA_024509875.1). Taxonomy (NCBI): domain Eukaryota; kingdom Metazoa; phylum Mollusca; class Gastropoda; order Stylommatophora; family Oreohelicidae; genus Oreohelix; species Oreohelix idahoensis. Next base: position 59,013 of record JAMPIV010003916.1, on the reverse strand, counting down.
AGCATCAACATCATTATCACTATCATCAACATCATTATCACTATCATCAAAATCATTATCACTATCATCAACATCATTATTACTATCATCATTGTCATTATTACTATCATCCACATCATTATTACTATCATCAACATCATTATCACTATCATCAACATCATTATTACTATCATCAACATCATTATTACTATCATCAACATCATTATTACTATCATCAACATCATTATTACTAACATCAACATCATTATTGCTATCATCAACATCATTATTACTATCATCAACATCATTATTACTATCATCAACATCATTATTACTATCATCAGCATCAGTATCACTATCATCAACATCATTATTACTATCATCAACATCATTATTACTATCATCAACATCATTATTACTATCATCAACATCATTATTACTATCATCAACATCATTATCACTATCATCAACATCATTATTACTATCATCAACATCATTATTACTATCATCAACCTCATTAATACTAGCATCAACATCATTATTACTAGCATCAACATCATTATTACTAGCATCAACATCATTATTACTATCATCAACATCATTATCCCTATCATAAACATCATTATCACTATCATCAACATCATAATCACTATCATCAACATCATTATTACTATCATCAACATCATTATCACTATCATAAACATCATTATTACTATCATCAACATCATTATTACTATCATCAACATCAGTATTACTATCATCAACATCATTATTCCTATCATCAACATCATTATAACTATTATCAACATCATTATTACTACCACCAACATCATTATCACTATCATCAACGACACTATCACTATCATCAACATCATTATTACTATCATCAGCATCAGTATCACTATCATCAACATCATTATTACCACCATCAACATCATTATTACCACCATCAACATCATTATTACTACCATCAACATCATTATTACTATCATCAACATCATTATTACTATCATCATTGTCATTATTACTATCATCCACATCATTATTACTATCATCAACATCATTATCATCAACATCATTATAATTATCATCAACATCAACAGGATGGGGTGACCGACCCTTTTCTATTCGCTGTTTACCTCATGCATAGGAGGGAACACTGTTACTATTCTTTGGTACCCTTTCGGGCCTAGCACGTGGAATTAGTAATACCAAATACGTGAAAATAATTAAAACGTTCTAACAAGTGGGCAAAGAAATGCTACGTTCACTAACGTCGCAAAAAGGAACAATAAATAACAAACATCAAGCCTAGGAATTTCCTCTTTGTTTGTTTCAAAGTTAAAAAACAAAAAAATAAACAACACATTTCACTGGATGGGGTTGGAATAACACTATCAGCTTGACGAAGTCGTCAAAAAGATGGTCAACAATATTATTGACACTATCTGACCGATGACCGGGAAGACAAAAACAACAAAGCGACAGATCACAATTAAGATAAAACGTCAGAGCGCGGGCAAGAAGACAATGTACAAAACAACAACGGGTGAAATGTTTGGACACCATCTGGTCTGAATGAAAACATTTAGCAACGCCATGAACACTCAATTTACAGATAGGAAGTTATAAAGTGTCAGTAAATAGTCGCTGTAATACCGGGCCAACAATGATATCTACACTACTCCATCGTAGGAATAGACGACGTTGTAACAACACAAATAACCTCACGAGCTGTTTAGCACGCGGGGTTCACCATCTTCATTATCATTCTTCAACTCCTTTATCAGCATAGTCGTTCAACAAACGTATGCCTAGTCATCCCGTCACATGCCATCAACTCAACGTCTTTCAACGTCTATTTCCCAGTTCTCTTCTCTCCGTCATATGCCATCAGCTCATGGTCTTTCAACGTCTGTCTCCCAACTAAAACATGTTTACAATTGGAGAAAGAATTAAGCCACCTACTCAAACATTGCAAAAAGAAATAATAAATAAACATACGCTAGTCTGTCGCAGGCCCCGGGTTTTCCTTCTTTGTTAAAAAAGAAACAACAGATTTCTCTGGCCGGCGTTGGAATAACAATATCAGCTTGATGAAGTCGTCAAAAAGATGGTCAACAATATTATTGACACTATCTGACCGATGACCGGGAAGACAAAAACAACAAAGCGACAGATCACAATTAAGATAAAACGTCAGAGCGCGGGCAAGAAGACAATGTACAAAACAACAACGGGTGAAATGTTTGGACATGATCTGGTCTGAATGAAAACATTTAGCAGCACCATGAACACTCCATTTGTGATCACCAGAAGTAGGGCACGAGGTAGAGTTAAAACAAAATACTCGCTTTAAAAATAGATAAAGGTAGTCCCATAGCATATGCTGTCGTAGGGGAGGGAAGTGTTACAGACTGCATTTATACTAGGTCTCAGCTTCGCGAGATAGGTTAACCAGTTTCCCTCCTCGACGGCTATGTCTTGTCTAACCTAAGAGAAGACGACATTAAAAGACATTGCACGGATGGCAAATGACAAGACGGCTGAGCATGAATTTGTTGAAAGCCTATGTTCCCCAGGGAGCTAAAGGTCGATTAATGAATTAATTTACAGATAGGAAGTTATAAAGTGTCAGTAAATATTCGCTGTAATACAGGGCCAACAACGATATCTACACTACTCCATCGTAGGAAAAGACGACGTTGTAACAACACAAATAACCTCACGAGCTGTTTAGCACGCGGGGTTCACCATCTTCATTATCATTCTTCAACTCCTTTATCAGCATAGTCCTTCAACAAACGTATGCCTAGTCATCCCGTCACATGCCATCAGCCCAAGGTCGTTCTACGTCCTTCTCCAGTTCTCTTCTCCCGGTCACATTCCATCAGCTCAAAATCTTTCCCTATCTGTCTCCATTTGTCTTCTCCATGTGTTCAGGAAACTTTTGTAGCAGAAAAAAAAAGATGAGTCAGCAACTCAGCCTGAGCTTCCTTACCAGAATACCTGCTGCTGTCTTGAAGCTAGACGACAGTAAATGAGTTCACATCTGGTAAGTGACAGTGTCAATATTCGCTGTAAGACCAGGTCAACAACAATATTTACACTTCTCCACCGTAGGAAGAAAAACAACGTGTAACAACACAAAGTCGAGGAAGATGTGGGGAACTACTTTAAGACGTGGAGTACAATGGATGGGTGTGAAAAAAAATCGAAAAGGTGGGTTCGTCTTAGTTCTTCTTCTTCTTCCTCGTTCGTCCTGAAAAGGACGTTGGTTGCGTTGTGTCTGTTTACACCGAAGCTGCGATATCTGCGCCTTTCGGCCGACACATCCGACTTCAGCACGGCATTTTTTGGGGACCAGGTGTGCCTTCCCTCTTCGATCCCTACTCTCTCAGCCAGACTGCAGTGATGCAGCCTGTTTCCAGGACCACCACGTGGAGGCGGAGTAGGGTCTTGGTCAGCTCTGGTTAGCTGACCCTGACGCAAGCAGTCAAGCTATGGGTCCGCTGGCCACAAGGCCTTCGTCAGGGAAAGGAAAGAAAGTGAGGGCTAGATAGGACACATAAGAACAACACAAATAACCTCACGAGGTGTTTAGAACTCAGAATTATTTATCATCATTATTATTATCAATATCGCCCTACCAGGTCCCCCATGGAGCATAGGCCTTTAACAAACGATGCCAAGTCGTTATGTCCGGTGCCATCATCTCAAGTTGTATCTATGTCTTCTTCATTCTCTTCATGTCTGTCTCCATCTCTCTTCTCCATGTGTTCAGAATACTTTCTCAGAAGACAAAAAAAATTGAGTCAACAACCCAGACTGAGCCAATTTACCAGAGGACTTTCGTCTGTCTTAAATAGCTGAATTAAATTATTCTCTTTAATTAACCTGTCCAGGCGCCAGATTATTCATTATGCTCAATAGACACGGGCCTATGGCCCCCAGGCTTACAGGGGCCCCCACACACACAAAAAAAAGCAACGGAGTAATAACGCACAGAGATCTACAGCAACGACACGTGCACAATAGTACGCTCGTGCGTGCAGGGTAATAGTATCTAAACAACCGTTGTTTATTAGTTACTTTTTCCTATTTTATTATATTTTCTTTGCTGGGGTCCCACTACCTGTAACAAAGTCTAGGGGCTGTAACGAACACATTTTTCTCTTGCATATTATTATAAATTAATAAAAAATATTGATCAGAAATGAATTTTTTTTTCTTTCTAGTTTAACCTTTTATAAGATTGGAAGGGCCCCAAAATATCTTAATAGCTTATTGCCTTCGGAGTTCTTAATCCAGCTCTAAACCTGTCCATGTTATTTCTTGAAGTTTTTGAGGTTGAAAATGTTTTACATGATGGGGTATCCAGCCCTTTGCCCAACCTTCCTTAATGCTTTGTACGACAGTATGGTATTGAAAAGTGCTACTATTATTTGCTCTTCTTTAGGGCTCAGCACACATAATTAACAATACCAAATACGGTGAAATAACTAAAACATTTTTACAATTGGAGAAAGAATTAAGCCACCTACTCAAACATTGCAAAACGAAACTATAAATAAACATACGCAAGTCTGTCGCTGGCCCGGGGTTTTCCCTTTTTGTTTGTCTCTACCTTAAAAAAGAAACAACAGATTTCCCTAGCCCCTGGACGGCGTAGTAATAACAATATCAGCTTGACGAAGTCGTCGAGAAGATGGTCAACAATATTATTGACACTATCTGACCGATGACCGGGAAGACAAAAACAACAAAGCGAAAGATCACAATTAAGATAAAACGCCAGAGCGCGGGCAAGAAGACAATACACAAAACAACAACGGGTGAAATGTTTGGACACCTTCTGGTCTGAACGAAAACAGAATTCCTCGCGTCCGGCCCAGTCCATTCTTGATCACCGGAAAGTAGGGCACGAGGAAGAGTAAGGACAAAATCAATCATTTTCCATGTCACTCTTTCCGGATCATGATGACACCATTGCAGCTTTTATCATTACTGGAAAACTGCACGAAGAATTCATATGTACAGTACTTGCTGTGCTGGTTTCTGTAGTAATGTGTTTCACATGGTGAGATTGCCAGCTTTCATTCACAACCTCATATTAGTCGTCTTTTACGACATGCCCGATGGAGAAGTAGTCCTATTTTTTTTTTGTCTCATCAGAGACCCCCGGGAAATAATAATATAATAATAGCCCCTTCAGTCATAACAGACAATGGGAATGCGCCCCTGAGGTGACAGCCCTCAGCTATTTTTTCCCGGGGTTCCTTTCAACATTTTACTTCTCTCGTCTGATTGTTGTGTGAGATTCTTTTCGCCCAATCTGAGGCGGCGCCGTAGAAAGCATCGCCCTTTGGTGCATTCGGCAGCTTCATTCTCCCAGATAGAACTACACGGGGGGGAGGACACAACTAGACTAAAGACATAATGAAGTAAAGGTTGTCCCACAGCAGATACTCCCGTGGAGGAGTGAAGTGTTAAAGACCATGCCGATTGGCTAAGCGGTTAGAGCGCTTCCCTCTCGAAGCAAAGTTTAAGGCTTAAAGAATCGAAACCTGGAAAAATCACACTTCTGTCTACCCAGCTGTAAACGGCGTCACGAATCTGCTCTTAAGTTAAGGAAGGCAAAAGCAGCGAGGAAGGGAACTGGTCGCCCAACCTCATAAAGCTGGACCTAGAATATTTGGGTCTCTAACACTTTACTCCCCTACTGCAGTATCTGCTGTGGAACGACCGTTACATTTTCTTACTATCCACTGAGTACGGAAGTTAACACATTGGGATATCGTACATATGTCCTGGTACTGACAATCAGTCGTCTAGGACAGTAGTTCTCAACGTTGGCCACATGGCTCCTTAAGGGGGTAAATAAATTAGTAAAAAAAATAAATAAAGGTAATTAACAGGTACTCGTTGGACATAAAGGATGACACTAGACAACAGACAAGAAAATATAAGTGATAGGCTTACCGGGAATCGAACCTAGGACCAACCAAACGGCGCCATCGCCTTGCTGTCTCCTCAGTAAGATGGTCAAGTAGCTTTTTCCCAGCTAACGGCGACTATGAGAATGGCCACAGAGGTAAACGAGGCTCATAAGGGGCCATGAGCAAAAAAAATTATTGAGAACCCCTGGTCTAGGACATGTACATGCAAAGTGCTTGAGTGCATTGATGTCGTTGGGGCTGAGGAAATTTGAAGCCAGAGTATTATGCAAATATATTACTACAGCTCAAATTATAGGATCGTACATGGCAGATTGATTAGAGCGATGGCCTCTCGCGGCAAAGGTGTAGAGATCGATACACGTTGGCGTCAAGCTACAGCCTACCCAGCTGTAAATGCGTACCTGACTCTGCTCTTAAGTAAAGAAAGGCAAATGTAGCGAGGAAGGGAAATGGTCATCCCACTTCTCGAAGCTGGACCTAGGAAAGTGAAGTCTCTAACACTTGCCTCCTCTACGGTAGTATGTGCTATGGGACTACCTTGACCTTTGTAGAGGATATGGAAACTTCGATAAAGAACCATTCAGTGGTTATAGATAAAGTCAGCTTGTGGTATTCATGTCTACAGTAAATTGGGGTAGCTAAATACTAAACTTGAGGTGGTTGTGTACAACGTATCTTGAGGTGGTTATAAATTAAACTTAGTGCTATAGGTAAAAGCAACTTGTGGTGGTTACAGAAAAAAGTGAGGTGTCATAAGCTAAACTTGAGGTGGTTAAAGATAAAGTAAACTTGGGGTGGCTATAACTAAACTTGAAGTGGTGATAGATACCGTAAACCTGAGGTGGTTATAAACACAACATGTAGTGGTTATAGGAAAAAGTAATCTTGAGGTGGTCATAAATTAAACTTGTGGTGGTTATAGATCAACTAAACTTGGGGGTGTTTATAAATTAAATTTGCGATGGTTTTAAACTAAACTTGAGGTGGTCATAAACTAAACTTGAGGTGGTCATAAACTAAACTTGAGGTGGTTATAGAAAAACTAAACTTGACGTGGTCATAAACTAAACTTGTGGTGGTCATAGATCAACTAAACTTGGGGTGGTCATTAAACTAAACTTGAGGTGGTCATAAACTAAACTTGAGGTGGTTATAGATAAACTAAACTTGACGTGGTCATAAACTAAACTTGTGGTGGTCATAGATCAACTAAACTTGGGGTAGTCATTAAACTAAACTTGAGGTGGTCATAAACTAAACTTGAGGTGGTTATAGATAAACTAAACTTGAGGTGGTCATAAACTAAACTTGAGGTGGTCATAAACTAAACTTGAGGCGGTTATAGATAAACTAAACTTGTGGCGGTTATAGATAAACTAAACTTCAGGTGGTTATAGATAAAGAAACCTTAAGGTGGTTATAAACTAAACTTAAGGTGGTTCCAAAGAAAATGTGTGGTGGTTTATGGATAATACAAACTTGTAGTGGTTGCAGCAGAAGTAAACTTATGGTGGTTTATAGATAAAGTTTACTAGGGGTTGTTGTAAAGAAACCGTTTTGTGATTTCAGGCAAATAAAGTTAAATTGATTATAAAATTAACATTATGGTGGGTGTAGATAACGCAAAATTAAGGTGGTTATAGGCAAAGTAAATTTAAGGTGGTTATAAACTAAACATATGGTCGGTGTAAAGCAAACTGCGGTTGCACTTACAAGTAAAGTGAACTTAAGATAAGGTGGTGATAAGGAAAGTAAATTTGTTGTAGTTATCAATCAAGCAATACCCTTTAGCTCCCCAAGGAGCATAGACCTTCAACAAACACATGCCAAGTCTTCCTGTTCTGTGCTCAAGTTCTGTCCATGTTTTTCTCATCATTTTCGCCTCTGTATCCAGTTCTCTTCTCCGTGTGTTTTTTTTTGGTCTGTCTCTCTGGAGTACGAACATTCCAAGTGCTAATCCTGGAGATTTTCCTAAACGAAAAAAGGTTAGTCCGCAACCAAGACTCCTTTCGGCTTTCTGTGGGTTGCTTCATGCACCTCATTTCCAGAGGACCTTCTTCTGTCTTGGGCGGCTGAGTTGATTTATATTCTGTATTTGACTTGTCCATGTTTGTTGAAGTTTTTTGGTAAAAAGTGTTTTACGGGATGGGGTAACCAGCCATATGCCCAACCCTCCTTAGTCGCTTTTTACGATATGCTTGGTAGCGTACAGTATTACTATTCTTTGCTCCCCTTTCGAGCCCCGGTAACACACGGGTGTTGTTGTAATTATAGAGTAAGAACATTTCCGGTGCATATAAGTAAACTTCTTACAGTTATGAAAAACAGCTTTTGTGTTTATAGGCACATTAAACTTAAAGTGGTTATAAAGTTAACCTTTTTGTGGTTGTAAAGTAAATGTGTGATGGTTGTATATGAAGGCATTGAAACATTATCAGCACCCACTCTGGCGTTAAAGTCAACAAGTAAACTGTATCTATAAATCACCAAAAGTTTACTTCATCTATAACCACTACAAGTTTGTGTTACCTATTAACCACCACACATTTACATTTTAAACCACCAGAAAACTTACGGTGTATATAAATAAACTTCTTATAGTTATGAAAAAAAAACCTTTTGTGTTAATAGGCAAATTAAACTTAAAGTGGTTGTAAAGAACATTTTTTGTGGTTGTAAAATAAATTTGTGAGGGTTATAGATGAAGTGAAATTAAGGTGTTTTTAAACTAAATTTGTAAAAAAAAAAAAACTGCTGGCGTTTATAGATAAAGTGAATTTAAGACAGAGATGGGAAAGAAAATTCCTTGTTAGTAGCATTACATGGCAGTCCTTGTTCTAGACGTAAAGGAGACAAAAGAACACACGAGGAAGAGAAATGGAGACATGCATGAAGGGGAGGAAGAACTTGAGTTGTTGGCACGTGACAGAATGACTTGGCATAAGTTTGTTGATGGCTTGTGCTCCATAGAGGGGAGGGGAGTGGCTGAAGGGTGATGATTATGATGATGATGAGAAAAGTAAATGAGGTGGCTAGTGACACGTGAATTTATTACTGTTTAAGAGACAAAGTGAATTTGTGGCTGCAAAAGAAGCCCACTGTGGCTGCAAGAAAGAAGTTAACATGATTGTGCGTTTGTGTACTTTTTTGTCACTTTTGTACTGATCACAAAAGATCTTTCAAGTGTTGGATTTATACATTTATATCTAGTGTTCGTTCCTACTTGGATACGAAGTTTATATTTCTGAGATTCTGCCATCTTTGGATTTACCAAGACCATGTTTTACAATGCGTGTTGTGCTTGTTTGTTCCTTGTGAATCTTGCACTGGCGAGAAATGCACAGGACCTCTTATCGTGTGGGACAGTAGCGGAAACTTTTGCTGAACGTGTGGGCCCTCCTGATAACGTACCTGTGACACCAATCTCAGGTAAGGATCCCGTTACTGTTAGGTTAATGTCGCGTAGTGTATACAATTCGTTTACTACTGAGTAGAAACTGTGTTGCTTGCTCTGTCTGTCTGTCTATCTCTTTGTCTGTCTGAATATAGAGGGAGTTGCTTTAAAACTATAAGATAAAACAAGACGAGTAAAAATTGGCAGTTAGTTTACACTCAACTCGCAGTATAGTTCCTAATGGTCATTGAAGAGACAGAAAAAACAGAACTACTTCACACTCAGGCGTGTCGTACAAGGCGACTAAGTGAGATTGTCCATGGGACTGGCAATCTTATCATGTAATACAAACTGCCACAGACAAAATCGCTGCAATAGCTGCTAGGTGACCAGCTGCAGTGGTGGGTATATCCTCCGTAACCAGCGGAGAGGAAAATGATGATAGACAGAAAACTCGTGTCCATTCGGGGTTTCCCCGTCGTCAGCTACAGTCACATAAAAGAGACAAGGACAGTAGCTAAAGATAGATAAAGAGGTAAAGACATACATCACTGGAAACACAATACAAAAATAGATGAAAAGAAAAGAAAAAAAAAAACAACTAAGATGAGCAATACAGAAGGATGAAAAGGCAAAAGGGAGAAACAGGCAACACGCGAAAATAGTAACATCAAATAAACGAGTGAGAATACAGGACGAGAAAGAAAGAAATATCAGGAGAAATAATATAACAAACAAAAATGCAAAAAAAAAAAAAAAAAAAATGACTGAACAATGTAAACCATTTGCTCTGTTGTTGCAAGTTCAGCGTTGTCTGTTTATCGGATCTGTCTATCCACCCATCAGTGTATACATTTCGTATGTAGGCCTATATCTCTCTTTCCGCCAGCCTTTCTGTTTGTCTGTCTGAATCGTTTTTCCTTCTCACTCCTAAATACCGTCACCAACTGTACGTTTGCCTTTTCCTTGTCTCTCATTATGTTTTCAACAAACTATATTTCTTTATAAGTTCAAATATTTAATGGTTATAATTCTGATCTGCCATTATTTCTGTATTCAATCCTAGTTTTTCTATGACCTCCTCGTGTCTTATGTTTTGCTTCTATTTCTGTGAAATGCGCCCCATTTTTCTATATACCCACGTTTCAAGGGTCAAAGTTCTTACATTTGCACTTTGCTTATCAGTGTATAATAGTGTATATACAAGCGAAAAGTATGTGTAACATAAGGTGTTTTTGGAACACTCATATTTATTTTATGCTGCTGAACGTATTTTTGGACATCCTGTTCTATTTTCCGTGTACCTTTACCATCCAACGATATTTAGTATCCAAGATATAAAAGGTAGTTTCTTAGGGGAATACTGCGGTAGGGGAATGAAATGTTACAGACTTCACTTTACTAGGTCCAGCTTTATGAGGTGGGGTGACCCGTTCCCTTTCTCACTGCCTTTGCCTTCCCTAGTTCAATAGAAGAGTCAGGTACACATTTATTATAGTACGATCAGTTACCACTCCGCGCCTACAGAAGTAGAAAATCTGGTTTTAGGGCGCCATTAGAGCAGATTGGTAGACAACATTACAACAACATGGACCAATTCAACACACTTGTTTCAGGAACGAAAGCTTCACACCCCCAACGCTTCACGGCAAGAGTGGGTAAGTAATATACACACAAAAAGGTATGTTTCAGGCACTCGTGAGTAATAAAGAAGTAAAAAAACTAGACAACAGAAAAACAACAGAAGTGATAGTCTTACCGGAGACTCGAACCCAAGATCCACCAACAACACCGCCTACCTACGGGAGCAACTCTCGATTATCTTCCCTGCCAACTAGGCACCACGATTATCTTCTGGACAAGGTCATAATGCGTAACATTGGATTATGCCCCTAGGACGACGATCACTAATTAATGCGGATCACCTTCTGCATATTACACAAAATAAAGACCGTAATACTGCGTTTAGTAAAATGGTAGGAGAATGAGAACAGTACAGGACAGAGGGTAGGTTTGTATTGTATAAACATGTAAATAAATAAAGAGGGAACTCGAGGCCAGTAAACGGTACATAAATAATAAACACACAAAGGGAACGAGGAAACGTAAGGACAGAATCAATCATTTTCTTTGTCATACCTTACGGAGCAATCTGCGCACCACTGCAGCTGGTCTCATTACTGGAAGACTACACGAAGAATTCACATGTACTTGCAGTTATGTTTTCTGTATCAATGTGTTTCACATGATGGAGTGGGCATGAGAAGTAAGTAAGTAATACACATGATGGCTCAAATTCCCTTTCACTTACTTCTTGAAAAGAAACGCATTCACATTTAAAAAAAAAATTTAGATTACAGGCATGCATCCCAGGTGACACCACGCTAAATCGCGTTAATCATCATCATCATTTTACTTTGCGCTCCTCACGGAGCATGTAGCCACCACGCTAGCTGGTCCCCCTTGCGGGAAGCCTGCACCAATAATTCGCTACTCTTTATCGGTGATTTCTGCGGAAATTTGTTTTACAAGATGAGAATGCCAGCTCCCATGTACAACGTCATATTAGTTGCTTGTACGACATGCCTGAGGGCGCAGCAATCTTATTCTTTCTTTGTCTCTTCAGCCCCCCCCCCCCCCCCCCCCCCCCCCCCCCCCCCCCCCCCCCCCGCGACACCAAACGGGAACACGTTAATTGTCGTCCATTTTTTTAACTCCAGCTGAACTCATACGATGTTTGCCGGCAAGAATTATCTGTGCTGTCATCAGCTGTCGTCACGGGCAGACGCACATACATCAGACCAAAAATGCAAACACATACACACGCGCTTGCTCGCACACACGCGCTCGCGCGCACACTCGCACACGCACGGAATTTCCTATTCTAACACAGTCGTATTCCTTTCTCGCTCTGTTTCATTCTTTGCAGTTCCCAATCTTTTTCGTCCCGCATGCCCTTGGCATTTAGTAAAACCTTCTCGTACCTCCTTAGCTGTTAGTAAACCTTCCCGTACCTTTTTGGCTTTTAGTAAACCTTCCCGTACTTTCTTGGCTTTTAGTGAACCTTCCCGTACCTTCTTGGCATTTAGTAAACCTTCCCGTACCTCTTGACTTTTAGTAAACCTTCCCTTACCCCATTGGCTTTTAGTGAACCTTCTCGTATCCCCCTATTAGATTGAGAGGGAATAAATACAAGAGTTTACGATGCATGTGCACATAAGAAAATAATAAGATTAAATAATTTTTCATAAGGAACATATTATTGTATAATAAATGCGTTAAATGTTTGCCAGAACACGGTCAAATAAATTTGTGAGACCCTTGATTCGGTTTTTTGTGTGTGTCAACCAACAGTTTTATTCTTGGTACAGTTTTTGAAAGAGACGCCCACATATCTTCAGCCTCCAGTTTTGCTTCGTGCTTGATTCATGGCAATGTCTTAAAACGTCGGCATCTGTAGTACGAAGTAAGACAGCATCTTCAGGCGATCTTTTGGCTGGATTTGATTGAAGCCAGTCTGTTCCTGTCTGCGTGTACAGCACGGTTTGCATCTGCGTCTTGTGACGTCTCGCTGGCTTGCTGTCATGCATGACATATCCGATTTTAATCTTCAGTTTTAGCTGGTGATGTTGTAACGTTTTCTTCATATCCCATAGTAAATATACCCGTCAAATTGACGGGGAAAGCTAACGTCTTTAACATTGCAGCATCTGTAGCACAGTTCGAAGACTGGGGAACTCATGTTGTTGATTCTGAATGAAGATATTTTACCCAATTTTTTATAATTTTGAAAAATAATTTTTTTTAAAAGGGATGTAATTATGCCCCTCCCCCCTTTAAACACCCCCCCCTTTAAACACCACCCCCCCCCCACCCCTTTCAAATGAAAACAATTTAAAAAAAAAAGTAAAATAATAGTAAAACATGTAGATTTTTTGACACTTTATTGTGTTTTCTGTATTTTATTTAAAATATAAGTGTATCTTTATAGCGCAATTTCTAAAATACTTATGTGATCTGAAGTTCCACGATGCGGCTAAGGTAGCCAAGAAGGCTGACCCGGAACGTGCTGAAAAGTGCTGACTAAAGACTAGACAAAATATTGTATGTATAGCAGTAAGGAGATACTTCTTCTTCTTCCTCGTTCGCCCTCAGACTTCCACATTAATGATTCTAATAAACTAGTGTAAAAGCCCGTCATAAGACGGGAATTACATTCACAAGCCCCAATACCTAACGGCAATTTTACTTATTCAAAAGTATTTTAAAAAACCCACTGTGCATCACCACAGTATACGAACTACGTAGCAGCAGCGAGGATCCCAATGTGTATATACGGGATCACACATTCTATACACCGTCATTTGCGCACTTTTCCTTGGTAAGTGTTAGTATTTTCGTTAGAGTACATAAAAGGGAAACAATACAATTAATGTCTAACTTTCAACCAAAGTTGCATCCCTCAGCGTTAGTGACAGAAAAAGCTGGGATTTTATATATATTGATGATGGAGTAGTCAGATCAAGATTCCTGACATCTCCAAACAGTTTTTGTGTAGAGAGAAGTAGGTTGTTGCCATATGCTACTCCGTTCATTGCGGTATAGGTGACTACCCGTAGCTTTGGGTGGAGCCTGTCTAGCTAAAGGGTCCTGCACTCTACCCACCTTGTGAGTCTCCTTGGGTCGAACACCATCTCTTTGAGTTATATTTGTATCTGTCAGCTTAAGGCGATTTGCGTTGCACTATGTTGTGCGCATTGCGGCCCAGTGCGTCCGTCTCCAGCATGCATTTATTTGGGACAGCTTCCATAGCCTTTGGGTTTTCATGACTTCTATGACAAGGCAGCGGTATTGTGTCTCTATGACTAGTCTCTATGACTGGTCTCTATATGACTGGTCTCTATATGACTGGTCTCTATATGACTGACTTCTTAATTACTGGCCTCTATATGACTTTTCTCTGTATGACTGATCTCTGTATGACTGGCCTCTATATGACTAACCTCTGTGTGACTGGTCTATATGGCTGGTCTCTATGACTGGTCTCTATATGACTGGCCTCTATGTGACTGATCTCTATATGCCTGGCCTCTATGTGACTGATCTTTATATGACTGGCCTCTATATGATTTTTCTCTGTATGACTAACCTCCGTGTGACTGGTCTCTATGACTGGCCTCTATGTATCTGATCTCTAAATGACTGGCCTCTATATGACTTTTCTCTATATGACTAACCTCTGTGTGACTGGTCTCTATGACTGGTCTCTATGATTGGTCTCTATATGACAGACTTCTATATGACTGACCTCTATAAGACTGACCTCTATATATGACTGACCTCTATATGACAGACTTCTATATGACTGACCTCTATATGATTGACCTCTATATGACTGACCTCTATATGACTTGTCTCTACAAAAATGTAGAAAACGTCACAATTTAAGCAACCATCTTGACAAAGGGAGTTCATTCTTCCCTATACTGTAAATGTACTGTCGCTCCATGAAGTTCCGAGGGTCTCCGAGTAGACAAAGAAAAAAAACATGCCTACCGCTTGTAATTAGGCGGCAACGAATTTATGTGGGATCTGAAATTCCCAGGGTAAGGGACATAGAGGTTGACAAAAGGCACATTTAGAAAGAAACTGAAGACAGTCGTGAGAGATAAAGAATATATGGAAAAACCGTAAGAGGATGGTACAGGACAAAGATTTCTGAAGATCTGTGTTCCACGAGTAGCTGACAGTTAATGAAAGACAATAAAACCCAACTTTACAATTCCGAACACGACTTCTAAAACCACAGTCGCCATGATAGAAATAATGCTAATTGCCCTGGAAAATCCAAAGCGGGGATATTTTTTTAGCGTCCCTTGAGTAAACCAAGTTTTTCCTGCCTTCGCTTTTTCCACTCTGTGCGCACCGTTGGGAACATTGAAATACAGGATGCATGTTTGGTCGATTAATTTTCTGTGTTGTCTTATTGTTTGGTTTTTTTTTTGTTTTTTGTTTTTTTAATGACCATCTCCATGATGATCTCAGCGCAGTGCACGAACTCCGTAGCACCGGCGAGGATCCCAGTGTATGTGCACAGGAATCACATACATATTTTTGTGGTGGGTAGGTTTTCTAATTTTTTTAAATTTTGCCAAGGAAGCGGCCGTATGGCCTATGTCGTGTTTTGGTCTGTCTTACACCACGGTCATATTTACCGCTCGCAATAATAGGATAAAACGGACCAATATAACAGCCAATGAGAACGCTCCTTTTTCTGGTGTGAATAAAGAAACCTTTTATGCTTAACATAGAGGCCTATTTTGTGTAATTGAAAATACGAAGATATTTAATTTCTTAAAGACTAAAGATATTTAAATGAAAAGATATAGCTAGTTTAACAACGGGGATATTACTTAAGAGATATGTGTAAAGACTTCCTCAAGTAGTATGTTATTCTAAGAGAAAAATCGTTTTAAATGACATTTATACATCAGGGTAGTCCCGAATATAGTTAGTTAAAGGCTGCATAAATTTAAATGCATTTTGCTAACTAAAAAATTTTTAGATAGACGGATAGAGATAAATTACCAGTATGATACTAACTTTAAATAATTAAAATCGGTCCACAAGTAAGAAATATAATAGATATTAAAATTTCTGCACATTGAACGAGAAGGCAAAAAGACGAAATAGTTTGAGATTCTCAACACCGCTTTTACCCCTTCCATCCGCGAGGTACGATGCGATACTATATGAGGCCCTGAACTTGGCAGAATTGAGGCCACAACATTTTCAAATACTACGCTGAACAGAAGAAAGCGGCAAACGCTTGCTGTCAAATAATTTGCCGCTGTATCTACGTAGCAGACCTAGATACCCCTTTACAGCCTGTTATAGAAATTGTGTATTATCTGAGGGTAAGATATATATATATTGTCGTGGAATATTCTAATCCACATATATAAATTATTAGGTAAATATAAAGCCTAATAAATACATATAATAAATAAAGGAAGAAGAATGGTAAAGAACAGTGCTGTCACAATGACAGTACTCGAAATCCCCTTGTTTTCTGCTTCATCTGCAAATTGTAACGCTTTCACGTTGATAGTAAAAGCCTACTATATTATTACCCGCGTTCTTCAATGAAACGTGTGCTGTATTTCTTGGAAAAACATTGAGATACCCAGCGGATCAATGACCTAATTTAAATATTTCATTCATTCCATTTTATACACGGCGGAACGAACGAACAGATGGACTAAAGGATAAAGAGAGAGGGAGGGCTGAAAATCAGGAACGCATGCAACACGCGTCGCGCGATACACAAATGCTGCTATCACGCGTGTAAGACTACAAGCACTAACTTTTTCGGACGGACAGTGATAAATTCACTACCCTTCCCAGAGTTAGGTTTTAAAATCATAAAAAACGCTTATTAGGAAAGATAACATTATATGGGTTTACGTTTGAAAACATTACAGTACCCAGACAGCACATCTTCGAAACAGGAGGTAGAAGGAATTGCATATTTTGAACGCAGCCACGTAGCTCTTTTAAATTTGGATATTTGGGTTCCTTAGGGCTTGCTGACAAAGAATATGTAAAACGTTACGCAAATAGTCCAGGAATTAATAAATTATAACCAAAATAAAATAGTGGGGATGCCTGACAACATGGAATCATTTCTGCTCATAAAATTTTTTTATAACGTGTTTGAAAAAAAACCTTACGTTACAGAAATAGCCTACCATGTAAACTCCAAATTGATTGGAGCGCAACAAATGAAAGACTAACCACGATTGGTCGGGCTATAAATACTATCTTTCGTTGTTAGGGGAGACGTGAAAAGGTAACATTTTTTCAAACACTTGTCGAAACGTGGCCTCATTGGCTAGACTCGCTGATATACTCACTTAGGAGCGTTAGTTCGAGACCACTTGTTTAAATAAGCTTGATAAAGCAACAGTGCGTTGAAGCCAGCTCATATTTGTGTTAAATAAAAGCCTGGAACATAAGCAGATGGGAATTTGTGCCAGTAATTGTGCCAGAATTCATTGCTAATCAACGTATCTGTGTTTATCTCCATGAAATTGTGGTAAGCTTGAACCATTCAGTATCTTTTAATGAAAATTGAATGTAAATTGTTAATTTATGCCTGTATATATATGTGTAGTTCAGTGGCAAACAGGAGATAAAGCCTATAATGCTCCAGCCTGAACAGAGGGTGTCGGAGGGAAGTAAAACGGCATGGAATGGCCAAATAGTACACTGACACCTGGATGATTGACTAGAAAGAAATAATGCTGGAAGTGCAGAGGCGTGGTAACCATTAAGGAGGTAAATACTGGTATAAAGTATTTCAGATGAAGCTGACAGTTGGCCTAACGCTCTGAACTCAATGTTTGTGATGTGTTGTGATCAGTGTAAAAGAGAGTATAAGTTAGTTATGAAGTAGAAGGTACATCCTTCTTGATTTCAGGGACCGTGGTCTTGATGGTACTGAGCAGCACCTGGTCAGAGCTTTGCTGAATCCAGAGTCGGACAGCATACTCCTTGGTCTTTTTAGCTATCAGTGAGGTGTCTCCAGAGCCCAGGGGAGAATTCGAGCAGAGGAGTCCTTTCCTGCCGCCATCACGCAAGATAAGCTGATTTGGCCAGCTGAGCTCAACATTATGCCCCCTCATCTTGAAATGACTTTATAAAAATAACATTCAGAGGGGAATTTAATTGTCTTAATATCAGGAACTGAGAACATCTCCAATACTAGTCCCAAAAGACAAACTATTGAAGTCATGATGACAAATACCAACAGAGCTTGAACAAAACAAAACCAGTATTACCTCATATTACCACTACACAACTGACACACATAGGATATTTTTAATAATATA
This sequence comes from Oreohelix idahoensis, assembly GCA_024509875.1. Classification (NCBI taxonomy): domain Eukaryota; kingdom Metazoa; phylum Mollusca; class Gastropoda; order Stylommatophora; family Oreohelicidae; genus Oreohelix; species Oreohelix idahoensis. Next base: position 40,786 of record JAMPIV010003916.1, on the reverse strand, counting down.
TGTCACTACAATATTCATATTGATAAAGTCTGTACATATACTTGTAATGAAAATTGATTGTGATTCCTGGTTCCTTTGTAATTGAATCAGGACACATATTCATTCATAACAGAAATGAATACATATTGTTATTTGAAAAGTTATCAGTGACTCCTTAAGATATTCTCATAGAGTGTTATATGTATGTGAGTGTCACAGTGTTGTCAAGAGTAGTGGATTAAATTAAATTGTTTATCTGTCTGTTGTTGTGACTTACACTTCATCATACCCATACCCTAGACACATAACGTAGTCATCACACTATTCCAGAATAATTCTGACTGAGATATATAGATATGTGGTAGCAAGTAAGGTTATCTATAATACACTACTCTTAATAGATATAGATACCTTCACAGCTGATCTCAGTCAGTACACTAAGTTCCCTATAAGTATTTATAACATCCCACTTCACCACAATAATTGAGAATTATGGCAGAATCTACGACTGTAAGTTTAATAATGTATTTGAAGGAGTATTTCGAAAAGGAACGTCACACTGTTCAGGAACATAAGACAAGATGTCAGGAATTTTACCATGTATTAATCAAGGTGTCACTTACTAGTTTGTACTAAACCTAATCATTATAAGGAAGCATATTATGGACAATGGATCGAACTTATGATTTATAAGGAAACTGTAATCACATCGAACTGGCTGTAAGTGGTACTGAAGTAAAGTGTCATGTGCAACTGTTAGCACATTGTCTGAGATTGTTTGTAACGTTCATTGTGTGTGTGTGTAGATAAGATAGTGCTGGACCATACAAGGTTTGCGATTATTTGTATTTCCCAGGTTTTATCCTGAAATGACTACCAGTCTTCGAGACATTCAATTCTGAGGAACTCTGTTGGTGCGAAACGTTCTCAAGATACTTAGAGCGAGTCACCCTGTTGTTTCCCAGCCTGGAGATCAAGACACTGTATGATCCTGGCTATAGTGGATGCTTCACATTATAAAAGATAGGTGGCCACATAACTCCACTGGTCGGCACATCCAGACTCAATTTGTTTAGAAATAAAACACACATCAAACAAACAATTGAGTGATGACTCATGAAGGATTTAATGCACTTCTACCAACTTTACAGTCCAGTGAAAATAACAACTATATATAAATATATATGAATAAAATAATTGACACTTGAAATATAACTATCATATTTAACTATTGTGGAAATGAAAATTCCATACTTATTAATTTTTATAATGTAAAAAGCATTTGAATTTTATTATCATTTTCCTAACCAAAAAGAGAAACGGTATAGGATCAATAAATTGTAAATATTTACACTTAGTCTTACTTAATTATTCAAGTTGAGTTAGGTTCTGTTTGTATGTATATTACATATCTGTTAATTTAATTTATCCCCTAGCAGAGTCAAAATAACTATATAACCATTATTCAGGGTGGGATCTGGAGAGGTAGCACTTAGACCTTCAGTAACATTCACTATCACCATACTTGAAGGTTTATACAGCTTGACCCTACCTTGATTGTCGATACACCCTTACTCTTTTCAGAGAAGGGGGTATTTCTTATAAGACCAGTGTCTTATCTGGCGCTACACTGGTATCCTTTGGTACATTCTTTTTGTCTGGGATATCCTATATTCTAATAACATCTGAACCTCTCGCGACAGCCTACTCTTTACGATTCCCAACTGCCGAGGGATTTTTAACGTGCGCAACTTGCACACGGGACCTCCTGTTTTTTCTCACCCTTATCCGAGAAGACTAGGCATCCGGGGGGAAAGGGGGGGGGGGGGGGGGAGAGTATGACATCATTAGGAACCACTGGTTCTGAAAAAAAAATTGCCATAAATATATTCCATGTACTCATTTCTTGCTTTGGTCATCATAATTTCCTCTTTATCTCTCATTTCGTGTTTTCTATTGTCTGTTCATCTCTTGCGTTGGTCATCATAATTTACGTTCAGGTCTATGTGGAGCAAAGACCTTCAAGAAATTCATGTCAGGCCTTTCTCTCCTGAGCTTTCCGGTCCAGGTCTTCTTTGACGGTGCCACGTCTGTCTCCTATTCTCTTCTCCGTGAACCTGTCCCTAACTCGGCACTGAAGACTCCCATCATCATCACTACCAATCAGTTCCCCGAGGAGCACAGGCCTTCAACAAACACATGCCGAATCCTCCTCTTATTTCTTTCTCCAGTTCTTTTCTCCATATGTTTTTTTTTTCCGGTCTACATATCTCAGCCATCTTTGCTCCAACATGTGACAACACATAAGGGAGTATTTTTTTCTTATTTCTATAGTTTCATGTTCTCCACTTAATTCTCAATTTCTTTCCCCCCTGTCTCTTGTTTGTCTGTCCTTGACGAAGGCCTTGTGGCCGCAACGTAGGTTTTTCTTGTCCTTTCTCTTTGTAAGACCTATTTGTGTGTTTTTTGTAATGTTTTTACTGTATTTGTTTCATTCTACTTATTTTTACCCTGGGGATTTCAGAGCAAGAACTGTCTGGCAATTATTATCATTTTAGCAAGAGTTACATAAAATCACTCGTATATTGGTTTTAAAAAAAGCAACAAAACAAAACACTTAAAATCATCATGGTTTTTTTATGTTAGCCACGACCTTCATCTTTCTTAAACGAATGGTGATTAAAATATATATATATATATTTCAGGGAACAAAAAGTCGTGTTAATATGGCAGAAAATACAGTAATTTTCTTGCTCCTTAATGGGGTGTTCCTCGGAACTGTTACCTAACATTTGTTTAATTCTAATTTTGATCCCTTTACTCCAGTTTCCGTTTTTTAGTTTCTTGTTCCAAAAATATAAAAACGTTTGGTTTGTGTCAACAGGACGGTGCGATGGCATTTTAAACAAAATAAAACCGGCTGTGTTTTCACAACTGCGTGTACTCTGTGCGGCCTACCTTCTTGCATTTCGTCTTAAACCTTTGAGTCCTTTGTGTGCACGAAATGTCGAGCCAGGCCGTATGCAAAAAAAAAAAAAAAAAAGTGCGTGTCGGAAGGAGGCCAAAAAAAAAAAAGGAGAAAAAAAATAACTGAGATACATACCAAGTGATAGGGAGAAGATATTATGTAGGTCGCACGCATGGTAAGCGGTGCGTGGCTTCTTGTGTTTTTAAATCAACAACTGCTATACCAGCAGCAACTTTCTACGACCACTACTGCTGCTGTTATAGTACTGTTGCTTCCTCCTCCTTATGATACGCATCTGTAAATCTGTGTAACTGTTATTGTACTGTTACAATGTTGGGATTTTATTTTATTGTACTTTTTTTGTTATTTTATTATTTAAGTAATATTTAGGATACGTGTGAGAATAAATGGATTCAGTATGGAAGATGAGAGAAAGGAAGGGCAGAATGTTAGACGGGCCTGCGTGCCCAATTCTAAACCCTTTGAAAATAAAGTTCGTTCGTTCGTTCGTTCGTTCACCGAATACACTCCAAGCATTGGCGTACTAAGGGGGTTCTAGGGGGCGGTTCGCCCTGGGCGACAGCCAGGAGGAGAGGGGCGTACCATCGGACACTATTATGACAGCACAGTACTGTTAAGAAATCTACTTGTAAGCATAATATATTTTTATTTGTATTTTATGGGGATGTCAAAGGAAGGAGCCGCCCCTGGTGTCAAATAATTTATGTATGCCCCTTACTCCAAGCCCCCCTGTCGTGTGCCTTCCGTCCTAGGTCTTTCCATTATTCTTTATCTCTTATACGTCTGTCTCCAGTTTGCGTCTCCGCGTGTTTTTTTTTGGGTCTACCTCTATGTCCCCGGAGCGTCCGATTGACAGAGTGGTTAGAGCGCTGTTCTCTCGCGGCTACGGTGCCGGGTTCGATTCACGGTATCATCATGCTCCAGTTTACCAAGCTGCAAATGTGTACGTGACTTTGCTCTTGAGTTAGGGAAGGAAAAGGCAGCGAGGAAGGAAACTGGTCACCCCCACCTCTCGATGCTGGACCTAGTATAGTGAAGTCTTCAACACCATTCCCCTACGGCAGAATCTGCTATGGGACTACCTTGACCGTTACATATTTTCCCGACCCTGAAGATTCCAAATCTCTTATTAGTCACTTCTTACGGACTGCCTGCAGGAGCTGCTGGCCTGTTATTCTTTGTCTCATCAGAGACTCCCGGAACGTCATGAAGCAGGAGTACAAATAAAGTACATACAAGATTGTACCCTTTTCAAAAAATTTATTTTCGGCCCCATGATGTGGTACGAGGATGCTTTCTATCACAAAAATAAGATAATCTCTGCAAGTTTTTAAGCATACCTTACAAAGACTCAATATGTGCACCCTTCGTGACGCGACAGATATCTAGTCGATAGTCCATTTCTTCCCACACTCGAATCAGCATGTCTCCTTTAACAGCAGCAAAGGCTCCAATGATCCGCTCTCTCAGCTCCACCAGATCTCGAGGCAACGGTGGAACAAAGACTCTGTCCTTGATGAAGCCCCACAAAAAGAAATCACATGGTGTCATGTCTGGGGACCTCGGGGGCCATCTCAGCAACACTGCATCGCCAGGACCACTGCCACCGATCCACCGTTGTGGGAGGTGTTCATTGAGGTACCCTCTCACTGCTCCATGGTAGTGGGGTGGAGCTCCATCTTGTTGGAAAATGAAATCCCGTGAGTCCTCTTCAAGTTGGGGCATCATCCAATTGTCGAGTATGTCCATGTACGAGAGTCCATTAACGGTTCTTTCCACAAAGAAAAATGGCCCGTAAAGCTTCCTTCTGGATATAGCACCATAGACGTTCTACCACGCAAAAACGCCTTCTGTTGTTTGGTAGGCGTCATTTTGCAAAAACAGTGCGCATGCGCACGGCGGGTATTTCAAGTGAAACTTTCGCAGTTGAGTTGCAACCGGTAATTGTTACATGTCTCTCCACACACTGGTCAAGTAGGTGGAAAGAAAAGAAATAGGTACATTCTTTTATGGGCACCATGTATGGACACCCTGTGTGGACACAATGCATTGCCTGGCCTTTAGCCGAGGAAGATGACGAGAACTGCAGTAAGGCGTGGAGAACAACGGAAAATAAAAAATCGAAAATAGGTGATTCGTTTTACCTTGACAGAAGACAAAGAAAATAGCCAACGTTACGGTCACAAGACCTTCGTCGGGGAAAGGAAAGAAAGTGAGGGTTAAGTAGGACACATAAGAATCTAAATAAAAAGGAGATAGGCAGGATAGGTAGATCAAGCCACGAGATAATTGGAGACGGTGCAGTTAAAAAAATGTATATTGAGTCGAGGAAGATGAGGGGGAACTGCAGTAAGACGTAGAGTACAATGGGTGGGTATGGAAAAGAAAATCGAAAAAAAAGTGATTCGTCTTCTTTTCTTCTTTTATCCTTAGCCGCCGACCGTCAAAGCAGTCAGTGGTCATTACGCCTGGTGGCATCTTGTAGGGCAGCAACAAATTAATTCCACTTTGCTCGGTCGGCGGCCATCCTTCGTACAGTGCCCCAACTCTGGTTCATTCTTTGCATCTCAGCCTCCACAGTCCTCCGCCAGGTTGTTTTCGGTCTTTAGTTTTCCTTCAAGGGTCCAAAGCATAGCTGTTCTTGTGGTGGCATCGGGGTCTCTTCTGAGGACAAGGCCAACCCAAATCCAGCGTCTGCCAGCGTATGATGGTGTGCATGTCCTCTTGCTTGCTCCGAGTAAGCAGTTCTTGGTTGGTGATGGTATTCGGCCAAAGATTCGGACAATTTTTCTTAGGCAGGTTGTGTGGAAAGAGGACAATTTCGACATTTCCTTCTCTGTTACTCTCCAGCACTCCGCACCATAAAGAAGCACAGAAAGCACACTCCTTCTTCTTCTTTGATCCTTAGCCGCCGACCGTCAAAGCAGTCAGTGGCCATTACGCCTGGTGGCGTCTTGTAGGGCAACAACAAATTGATTCCACTTTGCTCGGTCGGCGGCCATCCTTCGTACAGTGCCCCAACTCTGGTTCATTCTTTGCATCTTAGCCTCCACAGTCCTCCGCCAAGTTGTTTTTGGTCGGCCTCTCTTTCGTTTTCCTTCAGGGGTCCATAGTATAGCTGTTCTTGTGATGGCATCGGGGTCTCTTCTGAGGACATGGCCAAGCCAGCTCCAGCGTCTGCCAGCTATGATGGTGTGCATGTCCTCTTGCTTGCTCCGAGTAAGCAGATCTTGGTTGGTGATGGTATTCGGCCAAAAGATTCGGAGTAAAAACAGAAAGCACACAGCTCTGATATAATCTTAATTTTGTGCTTGTTCTGTACTGAGAGGACTTCCAGATGTTGTTTAGACTAAAAAAGGCTGTTCTTGCTTTGTTCATTCTGTTGTTGATGTCTTTGCTTGCTCCGCCGTCTGGTGTTACTATGCATCCTAGGTATGTGAAGGTGTCTGTCTGTTCCAGTTGCTGATTCCTTACTGATATGGGCTCAGGGTTGCTCACATTGAGCGTCATGACCTCTGACTTCTTTAGATTGATGTTAAATCCCACCTGCTGGCTATACTTATTAAGTCTATCCGTTTTTTCCTGGATGTGTTGATGTGAATGTGCTAGGAGTGCAGTGTCATCTGCATATTCCAGATCTTCCAATGTAGAAAATGTAGTCCATATTATTCCTCTTGGACTGCCCTCTGTTGTCTGGCGCATCACCCAGTCTATGACTGTTAAAAATAGAGTGGTTGATAAGGGGCATCCCTGTCGTACGCCTGTCTTCACCTCAAAGGTTAGGTTGCTCTGTCCAACGCTACACGTAAAGGTGGCATAGAGGCTTTTTATGATTGACACTATGCAGCTTGGAATTCCATAAGCCCTCAGTATTTTCCATAAACTGCCCCTATGTATACTGTCAAAAGCCTTTTCAAAATCAACGAAATTAATGTACCATTCTAAGCACTGCTCTGTAATGTTCCAGAGGGTAAATATATGATCTGCACATCTTCTGTTCTTTCTAAATCCTGCTTGTTCTTTCCTCAGTTTGTGGTCTGCTGCTTTTGAAATTCTCTGTATAATTATCCTGCCTAGTATTCTGCCTAGTATTCTGTAGTAAGACGTAGATTACCCTGGATGGGTATGAAAAAGAAAATCGAAAAAAGTGATTCGTCTTACGAGGACAAAAGACAAAAGAGAATAGCCAACGTTACGGCCACAAAGCCTTCGCCAGAGAAAGGAAAAAATGCGAGCTTTTGGCAGGACACATAAGAATCTAAATAAAAATGGGATAGGCACATTCTTTGGATGAACTTAAGGCTAGGATGACAAATGCTGTTCACTGAGCGGAAACTAGAAAATGTTTTCAATGAGTTGGAACATCGGAAATAAACGATGTGTCATGAAAGATGGCGGTAATGTTGAAGACTAAGAATGTGAGCTCAATTAAAACTGAACAAATTATGCTTTCATATGCCATTTACAGAACGCTTCTAGCATGTGTACATCCAAAGTAATTAAAATGTAGTTACACAAGAACTTTGTAACCACCCTATATTGTAAGGTAAAGGATCCCGTTACACGCCCATTGAGGCATGTTGGGAATATGGTGTTAGGCCCATATTTTCTTGACCGTCGGCACACTAGGGGTGACGTGGTCAGCATCCCGCCGGACCCTATATTGTAATCACCGTGTATTACCGGCGCCGGAAAGTGTTGCAAAGAAAAGTAACGTTATTCCCTACTATCTTCTTCTTCTTTGGTCCTTGGTCGCTGACTGACACAGCAAGCAGTGACCATTACGCCTGATGGCGTCTTGTAGGGTAGCAACAAACTGTCTGAACTTTGTTCACTCAACAGCCATCCTTCTTGTGGTGCCTCAGCTCTGGTTCATGAAACTTTCCCTACCATGCATGTCGTTAAAAGCAACTAAAGATGGTTGGGCATGGGTCTGGTTAACCCATCCTGTAGAAAATTTAAGCCACAAAAGCTTCAACCAACAACATAGACAGGTCAATAAGCACACGGAGAAGAGAACTGGAGTCCTATATGAAGAGGATAAGAAAAGACCTTGAGCTGATGACACGGGACAGGAAGACTTGGGACATGTTTGTTGAAGGCATATGCTCCTTCGGGAGCAGAAGGGTGATGATGTATTGCAACTGCATTTCCTCTGGATTATATCATTGTGACCCAGAATATAAATTTAACACAAGGTTTCCTTAACCTGTGATCCATGGGTCCTTTGGAGGTCCGGGAATAGATTTAAGGGGGTCCAAGCACATAACCTAAAAATAGATTTTTGCGTTCAAAGAAGAGTGTTCATTTTCATACTATAGTCCGTTCGGAAATTCGTGCCCACAGAAAGCGTCAATTTTCTCCAAAACTGTTTGTTGTATGGACATGAATTTTTGCATGCAGTCTTAGATTTTCCATGCAGTTATTAATATATTTTTTGCCCTTACAAAACTCATGTCATGTTCGAATTTTCTTCTTTACGTTATATAAAAAACTCTTACTGTTGTCTGGGTTAATTTTTCTTAGTTTTACAGGAAAGTTACAAGATCCGTTCAAAAATATTTTTGTGTGTTTGAATTAGTGTAGTGACTACATGTCAGCACGAGTGCGCACCTATTGTACACAGTCGCGAGTAACTAATTCAAACCAAAAAAAAAAAATTATTTTTGAACGGATCTTGTAACTTTCCTATAAAACTAAGAAAAATTAACCCAGGCAACGGTAAGAGTTTTTTATATAACGTAAAGAAGAAAATTCGAACATGACATGAGTTTTGTAAGGGCAAAAAATATATTAATAACTGCATGGAAAATCTAAGACTGCGTGCAAAAATTCATGTCCATACAACAAACAGTTTTGGAGAAAATTGACGCTTTCTGTGGGCACGAATTTCCGAACGGACTATAGTGTAAAAGCCCGTCATAAGGCGGGAATTAAATTCAAAAGCACCAATACCTAACTGCAATTTTACATATTCAAAAGTATTTTTTTTAAACCACTGTGCATCACCACAGTACACGAACTACGTAGCAGCAGCGAGGATCCCAATGTGTGTATACGGGATCACACATTCTATAAATATATTTTTGTGCACACCGTTCTTAGCGCATTCTTCGTTGGTAAGTGTTACTACTTTCGGAAGAGTACATATAAGGGAAACTTACTTACTTACTTACTTAGTCATTCCCCTTCTACCGTGAGGTGTAGAGGTTTGGAAGAGAGAGCGCCAGACTATCCTATCGGCTGTCTTCCTCCTGGCCTGGTTCCATTCTAGTCCTCGGTCTTTCAAAGATAAGGGAAACAATACAATTAATGTCTAACTTTCAACCAGAGTTGCACCCCTTAGCGTTATGCACTGACAGAAAAAGCTGGGATTTTATATATAGTATTTTTTTTAAAAATATTACAATATGACTATTTGTAAGCTTGTATTATTTTTATGTAAACAATTTTAATAATTCGTTTATGTACATTTTTTCTAAGAAGGATAAGTAGCTGTCACCGGACAAACAACGGGGCCTATGACACAGACATGATTAAGAAGCCATGTTTGTACAGATCCCATTCTGACAACTTAACCCTAGAAGCTAGAGTCGTTTTAACAACTTGAGATTGAAAGAAAACAGAATGATCAAGGTTTAACACAACTAGTCCAACTAAGTGCAGATAACTGAAAACATTACGTTCGTAAACTGTGTGCGAGAATAGTGTCCCGTCCTTCTCGCCCCCTCCTCGCGTCTCTAGGCGAACATGAAAAGACAATTCTGGGGCTTAATTAACAGAATAGAATGCAAGGATGAATCAGGCGAGTGCTAGTGGAACGAGAGATTTTAGACTTTGGGAAAAGGTAGAGCACACATTGTGAAATTCTGTTGATAGCATTACAAGATAGTTCTTACTCTATCCCTGACTAAGAGAGGAAAACGGAATAACATGGAGAAGAGAGCTGAAGATAAATGGAAGGGATATAGACAGCATGGAAAGACCTTGAGCGGTTGCAACAGGTTGTCCCCAATGTTGGAGGCCGGTAATTCTGGGGGGGGGGGGTAATTTTGACGATGATGACGTGGGATAAATAGTAGAAATTCATGGGTGAGAACACACAAAATGGTATTTCACTACGAGCCATCACTGACGGTCTAAACGACCAAATTAGCATTTGCAAGGAAGTTCATAAATGTTTGTTGGCATTACAGGACTGTGCGCACCGCAAAACACACACGAAAACGGGACAGGTAAACTTGCCAAAAAAGCGAGGAACAAACCTCTAACCAAGGACAGGACAACATGGGAATAAATTTAAAAATAAGACCCTAAAATAAAGTTAATAAGCTGCAAAGAGAACAACCCAGCTCAGTCAAACCAGAGGCATACCATTTTTAACTTGGAGCAGGCCATGTGATAAAGTTCAGATAGAGCTGGCAAATTTTAGTTTAAATTAGATACACCCAACAAGCTTAAAAGTTAAGAAAAGACATACACGTGACTACGAGAGAGCCAGTAGCAATCAGTAGTACTTTTTCTGCGGGAATGCGCGGCTCCACTGGATAATCAGGCTGTAGCGGTCCCGCGTTTTCTTTTCAGTCAGTGTTTCCCGAAGTATGGTCTGCGTTACCTCAAGGGCAGGGATTCTCAACCGGTGTTCCACATAACCTTAGGGTTCCACAAGAGTTCACTAGGGGTTCCGCGACAGATCGTGCTGAAAAAAATAAATAAACGTCTTTTTTTTAACTTTGCACGCTGAGCTTTGTTATCGCTCGCAGTGGTGGTCAAGTGAACGAGCAGGCCCCGTATGGCAGTGCGCATTAGAACCGTGTTTACTGTTGCTCATACTGTATTTCATTAGTATCTTGTTAGGAGCCGCGCTAGCGTAGTGGTTACAACACCGCTCTGGCGACCGGGTGATTCAGGATCAAACCCGGGCGACGGCATTTGAGGATTTTTCGTCGACCGGGATTTGGAATGGATTAACTCGAGACCTGGCGAGAACATTTGAAGGAGTGTCGTCGACCAGGTATTGGCGGCTCCTGAGTCGACCCAGCTCTAATGGGTACCTCCGAAATCGGCGAGTATCTGCCTGAATGGCGAGGGACACCTGTCCCTGTACAAGAAAAGGGATACTCACGTAAAATCAATGTCAGGTTAGACATTAATAATAACCTGAGATTTCGCCTCGAGTATTAGCGGGCGTACGAAAAAAAAAAAAAAAAAAAAAAAAAATTAGTATCTTGTTGAGTATAAATTTGTAATAAGGCTTTTAGGCCTACTTGGTAAGGTTTTAAGAAAATGAATTAGAAAAAAAAAAAAAATAGGAAAAACTGCAGGTTCATTGACCTGCACAACTGACTTTCATTGTAGTTGATATCCTTTGTGGGGAGGGAGAACGAGATAAAAAGAGTAGGCATGTGGCGAGAGGTTTTATTTGGCTCTTGGATCAGTATAGTACTGACAATTACAGAAATAGAATTTCTGCAGAAAATGGTGAAGTCCCTGTGTCTGAGAGGACTACTGGTATCACAAATTAGTTACGGCTGTGAATGATCTGATCTCGAAACAATAGTAGAGAGGAGACCGACATAAAGTGCCACCTCCGCTGTGTAACTAACTGATATTTAAAAAAAAACAAGGAAACAGATTTTGCTTAACAATGATAAAATTGACAAGTCTTCAAATACAATTTCCTTATTATTTATGTAGTATATACACTATCTACTCTTGTGCTGAAGGGTGAATGTTGAATGTAATGGATTTGTAAGTTTACATATGATTTACAAATATTTATATTTATATAGATATGTAAATGAATATTACAACAAGTTTTCCAATTATAGGAACAAAAATTATATCAGCTGTGCTGTTATTCAATTATAGTACATGTATCAGCTGTGCTGTTAATTAAGGATATAACACTTATCAGCTATGCTGTTATTTTTGTCTCTTGCTATGCTACTTCACGTTTTCTTCATTGACTTAGATTTTGCTCACAATGCCGACAGAAATGGTACTAATGTGTACTCATCTCTTAGAAGTGCTGTCCTTCTTGGTTTGGTTGACACAAAACACCAGCTGTTGATCGTTTCGTTAGCCCACCCAAGACTGAGGGGGACTAAAGATGTAGAGTCTTGACAACCTCTATGCTCCTGCGTAGTTCCAGGCAGCTGGATTGACGACCCACGATCTCAGTTTTTATGACACGTATAAAACCCTCTAAGATTCAAACCGGCCAGATTTTGACTCGACTTAGCAAAGCAAGCTGCAGGTCATTGCACTCCAGGTAAGCTATAAATCAAGGTGACAGCTTCTCCTCTTCAGTCGGTCGGTATCTCTGGCGTCGTGTCGGTGATGTGTGATTATGCATAAAATCCGCCCGATTATATAGGTAGGTAAATGCTTAAGGAAAGCTTTTGGTTGGTTCCTGGCGGAGCAAGCTGATTGGTTTCCTCCGGTTTAGTCTCAAGCGCTGTACAGCCTAATTTTATTCAGTTTTAATCCGCCATCTTGCGTGAACATGATGGCCGTTAATTTATTCTGCATGATGGCCGTTAATTTATTCTGTCTCAGAGACTGGTGAACGTTGCTCGTTGATTGGTTGAAGCAAATCTGTATCTCGACATAGTGATTAACAAAGTAGTGGGTTACACTCGTTTCACGACATAGCCCCCTCCTTTCCTAGCTGTGACTTGTCATAGCTGACGTGTAAACCCCTGCTGTGGTTAATCCTTTTGCGTCTGTCCTTCCAGAGTACTAGGGTGTCGACTTAAAAAATCAGCTCCTACATTGTCTCTTCCCGGAATGTAATTCACGGTAAAGGAATAAGGCGCAAGAAGCAGACTCCACCTTAACAATCTCGAATTTAACTTTTTAGATGCAGCCAAGAAAGTTAAAGGTTGGTGATCGCTTTGGACAATGAAGTGTGTCCCATACAGGTAAGGTGAAAATTTGTCGATGGACCAAATTAGAGCCAAACATTCTTTCTCTATGGTCGAGTAGTTCAACTCAGCTGCATTCAGCTTCCTACTGGCGTAGGCGACTGGTAAAAGTTCCTCCGGCTGGGCTTTTGATTTTTGCAAGAGAGTTGCACCAATACCTATACTGCTAGCGTCCGTCCTTAATACAAATTCCTGCGTGATATCGGGTAGCGTAAGGATTGGTTTGCTGGTGAGTTTTGCTTTTAGCTCTGTGTAAGCTTTTTCACAATCAGCATTCCATTGGATTTTGTCAGGCTGTCCTTTCTTCGTTAAGTTAGTTAACGGTGCACACAGAGAGTTAAAGTGGGGTATGTACTTCTGATAGAACCCACATAATGACACGAATGATCTCACATCTTTCTTCGTTTGAGGTCTGGGTGCCTTCTTCAACTTCTCTATATTCTTTGGGTCAAGACACATATGACCTGTAGAAATAGTGTGACCTAAGAATTCCAACTCCTTACAACCGATATAGCACTTGGTTGGACGTGCAGTCAATCCAGTTTCTCTCAATCTGTCAAACAACATGGAGAGCGCTACTATATGCTCTTCAAATGTGTTTGTAGCAACAAGAATGTCATCCATAAAGTTAGTGATATGGGGATTTTGTAGAGGTTCCAACAATTTCCTTATCATTCTTGAAAAGATACTGGGAGCATTTTTCAGCCCAAAGGGTAGTACATTAAACTCATAGTGTCCGTCTGATGTACTAAATGCCAGCATTTTCCTAACTTCTGGTTTCACTGGTATTTGGTAGTATCCCTTGTTTAGATCTACCTTCGATAAATACCTAGCCTTACTCAGTGTAGAGAACAGCTGGTTGGTATCAGGTAATGGGCCCACCTGAGATTCTGTGATCGCATTAAGCTTCCGGTAGTCAATACATAACCTGTGTTCACCACTCGGTTTTCTCAATAGCACCACACTTGAGCTATAGGGAGAGTCTGACTTCGAGATAATTTTCTCCTTCAACAGATAATCAACTTCCTCCCTTAGTGCTTGGGCTTTCGCATAGGGTATAGGGTATGTTCTCATGCATACTGGGGTAGGGTCTGTAACCTTCATGTCGTACTCTAACAGATTCGTACGACCTGGCTTATCTGTGAGCACATCAGCATGGGTTTCCAACACTTTCTGAACCCTCTTCTTCTGCTCTGGAGTTAAATGTTCACTAATATTTACTTGAACATAATCCTCTGTAGTTGTGAGTGGATACTCCATAGAGTGAAGTGGTTCACCGTGCATTTCTGTTGCAATGGCTAGGGTCATGATATGTGCAACTTCTGATGATTCCTTGTCATAGTATTTTTTAAGAAGATTGACATGATATACCTTCTCCTTTCCTTTCTTGTCAATCTTATAATTGGTCCTGGAAAGTTTCTCCAGTATGACATAGGGTCCCTGCCATCCAATCTGCAATTTATTATTGCTGCTTGGCAACAGTAATAACACCTTTTCACCCACCTCCAGTTCCCTATCCTTTGCTTTTTAGTTGTAGTACGCAGCATGCTTCCTCCTGGCCTGTCTTAAGTTATCATTGGCCAGTTTCCAACCTGCTTTCAATCGAGATGTCAACTCGTTGACGTACTGGTATGAGGAAGTCACTGTTTCCTCTGCCTTTTCATCAGTCCATGTCCGCATCAATGCTTCCAGTGGACCTTTTATTGGTCTTCCAAACAACAATGTAGCTGGAGCCAATCCAGTTGAATTGTGGGGTACTTCCCTATATGCAAATAGTGCAGCGGGTAAGTATGTATCCCAAGTATCAGGTTTTTCACTCGCCAGCTTTCTAAGGATTGAAATTAGCGTACCATTGAACCGCTCTACTTGACCGTTCCCTTGGGCATGGTAGGGACTACAATGATAGTGCCTGGCTTGAAATATCCTGAATACTTCTTGTGTTAGCTTTCCCTTAAACTGAGACCCATTGTCAGTCAATATCTGATGCGGGAAACCTAATCGGGTGAATATTGTCAACAGGGCCTCTGCCACGTGCTTTGAATCTATAGCTGACATGGCCACTGCTTCTCCCCACATAGAGCAAGTATCAACCAAGGTTAAGATGTAAGCATTTCTCTTCTTGGTCCTAGTGAGGGGTCCAACAATATCTACTGCAACACGTTCAAAAGGGGTTCCCATAATAGGCATTTCTCCCAGTGTTGCTGGTGCAGTCCTATGCTTAGGAGCTACTCTTTGGCATTCTGGACAG
The DNA here is from genome assembly GCA_024509875.1 of Oreohelix idahoensis. Taxonomy (NCBI): domain Eukaryota; kingdom Metazoa; phylum Mollusca; class Gastropoda; order Stylommatophora; family Oreohelicidae; genus Oreohelix; species Oreohelix idahoensis. Next base: position 25,641 of record JAMPIV010003916.1, on the reverse strand, counting down.
GATCTTACATATCTTTTTATGTCCTCTGTAATTCCTGGCCAAAAGTAGTGACAGGCTATCCTTTGTCCAGTGGCCCCTATTCCCATATGTCCACTGAAGGGTATAGCATGTCCTAGCGTCATAACCTTCTCCCTGTAAGATTTTGGCACTACAAGCTGTCCATGCCCTTTAGGTCCTGTTTCAGCTTTTCTGTATAGTAGGCCATTCTTCATATACAAGTCTCCTTTCTCTGGAGGGTTATGTGCTTTAGGCAATTTGCCAAAACAAGGCTTCAGTGTGCTATCTGCTGCCTGAGCCTTTTTCATCTCTTCTCCATTTTCCTGGAGCTTTCCCTGGTCTGGACTGTTGCCATAACTACAGGTTTTATAGGTTCTCCAAGGAAAACATACCTACACCCCAAAATCAAAGGGTAAATAGGGTCGTCCATCACTGCTGCTTTGATTTCTCCTTCCACATAGCGAGATCTTATGTTGATTCGGGCTATGGGTAATGTCATGGTTCTTGCTCCCTTGATAGGTCCTCTGATTTCCACTGTTTCTGTGGTTATCTGGTCAGGACTCACTAGAGAAGAGCACACAACTGAATCAAAGACTAATCCTGTGTCATATAAACACAGTACTTGAGTGCCATTCACGGTCACTTCCTCACAGACAGGGGGATGATGGAAGTCTTTCTGACTTATTGCCAGTTCCTTCCTTCCCTTGTTCCCTGTTGTAAGACATGCAGCATGATGAGGAGGATTTTTCCTTCTGCAGTCCGCAGTATTGTGGTTACTCATTAGACAAGTTTTACACCACTTTCCTTCCTTCCGGTAAGGTGTCTTATCCGATCTTAGAGGGTTTTTGTCCTTTTGGTCAAATCTTTGTTTGTTCCTTGTGGTATGGTCCTTTTGTTCATATTTGGTATAGTTTTGTGATGATTTGAAATTTTCACCCTGCTTCTTATTTCCTAATAATTCTGCCTGAGCTGCTTGATATCTCTCAGCAACAGTTACAATATCTTCCAATCTCTCTGCTCCTTGTTCCATGATAAACTTTCTCATTTCTTGAGGCATGGACTCTTTCACTTGCTCCATCATTATCATTTCTTTCAGATCCTGACACTTTCCTAAACTACTCCATTTTTCCAAATAGGTTTCCAATCTAGCAGAGAATTGGTGATAGTTTTCTCCTGGAAGAAGTTTAGCTGTTCGGAATTTCTTTCTATATGATTCTGAGTTCTTTTCATATCTCACAAGCAGTGCCTGCTTCAGGATTTCATAATCTTCCTGGTCATCTCTTGAGAGCTTCAAATACACATCGTAGGCCACACCTCTCAATCCCTGAGATAGTTTAAGACTCCATTTTTCTTTCACTAAGCCATAGGTAGTGGCTAGTCTTTCGTATCTATCCAGGTACGACTCAGTGGCGTCTTCTTTCTCAACAAATGGGTCCAGATGAAAATTCATGGCCCCACTTGAGGTGCTCTGGCTGGAGCTACTCTCAGAGTGAGGTGAGCTACCACCATTATTGCCAGTATTTGCCTGAATTTCAAGCTCTTTTAATCTCAACTGATGGTCTCTCTCTGCTTGTAATTTCCTTTCCTCATTTTCAGCCTCCCATTTCTTGGCTTCAATTTCTAATCTTTTGGTTTCTCTCTCAGCTTCCAGTCTTTTGTCTTCTCTCTGAGCTTCCAGTCTTTTGTCTTCTCTCTCAGCTTCTAATTTCCTTGCTTCAGTCTCTAATTGCAACTTTCTTTCTTCCCTATCCATATGTTTGTCCACTTCTGTTGTGACATACTGAGTGAGAGCATCACCTGTCATATTTAATTCCTTACCCATCTGCATGATCGCAGTTCTGAACTTCACTAGATCAGCCATGGCGTTACTTAGATAGGGTATGTATATTTACTATAACCAAGTTATTGTAATTAAACTTAATTAATTTAAATGAACAAAAAATTTCCGTGCAACTTTGTGAGCATCAACTATTTACTGAGTACTAAATGGTACTCCTCCTAAGAAAATATTTAAAAAAAAAAAAAAAAAAAAAAATCCTATTATAGAATTTTTTTCCAAAAATCTGTTTCTTATGTTATCTATGGGTGGCACAATATAGAGTTAGTAGATAGATGAATAGACTAAGTATGGCTCAAGATATACAGAAATATCCCAGGAACGAGCCCCCAGTGTGGCGAGAGGTTTTATTTGGCTCTTGGATAAATATAGTACTGACAATTACAGAAATAGAATTTCTGCAGAAAATGGTGAAGTCCCAGTGTCTGAGAGGACTACTGGTATCACAAATTAGTTACGGCTGTGAATGATCTGATCTCGAAACAATAGTAGAGAGGAGACCGACATAAAGCGCCACCTCCGCTGTGTAACTAACTGTGATATTAAAAAAAAACAAGGAAACAGATTTTGCTTAACAATGATAAAATTGACAAGTCTTCAAATACAATTTCCTTATTATTTATTTAGTATATACACTATCTACTCTTGTGCTGAAGGGTGAATGTTGAAAAATGGAATGTAATGGATTTGTAAGTTTACATATGATTTACAAATATTTATATTTATATAGATATGTAAATGAATATTACAACAAGTTTTCCAATTATAGGAACAAAAATTATATCAGCTGTGCTGTTATTCAATTATAGTACATGTATCAGCTGTGCTGTTAATTAAGGATATAACACTTATCAGCTATGCTGTTATTTTTGTCTCTTGCTATGCTACTTCACGTTTTCTTCATTGACTTAGATTTTGCTCACAATGCCGACAGAAATGGTACTAATGTGTACTCATCTCTTAGAAGTGCTGTCCTTCTTGGTTTGGTTGACACAAAACACCAGCTGTTGATCGTTTCGTTAGCCCACCCAAGACTGAGGGGGACTAAAGATGTAGAGTCTTGACAACCTCTATGCTCCTGCGTAGTTCCAGGCAGCTGGATTGACGACCCACGATCTCAGTTTTTATGACACTATAAAACCCTCTAAGATTCAAACCGGCCAGATTTTGACTCGACTTAGCAAAGCAAGCTGCAGGTCATTGCACTCCAGGTAAGCTATAAATCAAGGTGACAGCTTCTCCTCTTCAGTCGGTCGGTATCTCTGGCGTCGTGTCGGTGATGTGTGATTATGCATAAAATCCGCCCGATTATATAGGTAGGTAAATGCTTAAGGAAAGCTTTTGGTTGGTTCCTGGCGGAGCAAGCTGATTGGTTTCCTCCGGTTTAGTCTCAAGCGCTGTACAGCCTAATTTTATTCAGTTTTAATCCGCCATCTTGCGTGAACATGATGGCCGTTAATTTATTTTGTCTCAGAGACTGGTGAACGTTGCTCGTTGATTGGTTGAAGCAAATCTGTATCTCGACATAGTGATTAACAAAGTAGTGGGTTACACTCGTTTCACGACAAGGCAAACAAATTGGCCAAAATAAACAGTTCCAGCAGAAAAAAATAATTCTCTGTTCAATAGAACATTGAAAATTTGTATTGGATTATTTATATTTACAACTTACTGATCACGCTGAAGTACCATGAGCTGTAGATATGTTGTTGTTGTTGTTGTTTAACTAGGGCTGCTGAGCTTCTCGCGATTTAGCAGCCAGTACCAAGTTGGTATTATCTACACTTGTAGATCTAGGCTTTTCCGTGGATTTTCTGACATTCCGAAACGTGTTGAGTTGAAGTCATGAGCTCCAGTTTATCCAGTTTGGCTTGCATTTAAAGGATCGTCACATCTGGTCCCAAGCTAAGATTAAGAAGTGTGTGGCATACTGTGCATTCCCCGCCATCCAAGGGGGCTCTCCAACTATGCAGAGCTAACATACTGTACTCTGGTTCTGGGCTCTCCCAAGGAATTATCACGTCCTGCACAGAGCCATTTCTCAGCTCCCCTGCCTATCACTGGGTCCACAGTTAAATCCTTCTGCATGCAGTCAACCAAGTCAAAGAATTACGCATGAGGCTCAAGTGGCTTCTCCAAGCTTAGTGTACAATGCCGGGTTCTCAACATGTTTCACCACAGAGGGAATCCCGGGAAGTGTGTGGATGATTTCAAGAGTCAATGAGGATGTAATTAGCCTCACAGACATAGGTTCCCTTCCACGTATGTATACTGTAGCATTGTGCATATCTGGTAGTCATATAAGGATGATATGCCTCTATGGTGAGCTGTAGATATAACGATTTTTATGCAGGGGTTCCTCGAAACCTGAAAATTACTTCAAGGGTTCCCCCGGATAAAAAGTCTGAGAAAGGCTGCTCTAGGGTATGCGAAACGCTGCTCTATGGTATGCGACAGGCTGCTCTAGGGTATGCGACAGGCTGCTCTAGGGTATGAGACAGACTGCTTTAGGGTATGCGACAGGGATTCAGGGGGTATGCAGCAGTAATGATATTTTGCTTTATCATTGTTTTGTAATCTCTGTATTCTCGTGTGTTTGTTCCTTGACAAAGCGTATTTTTTTAATACTTACAAATACTTTGTTAGAGTTCGCCTACTCATGTTTAATGTTTATATTCTCTTCTCTACCCTGACCGCTATCATCCATTGACTCATATGTCACTGATACAGTTTTCTGCAATGTTTTGTCTTCCACAGATGCGACTCTCACGGAATGTTCTAGCACGCTGAGACACACAAACATGGCGTCTTGTTGCAACGCCGACATGGAGAGTCGGTTTTTGCCGGCTTCTGCAGATTACTTACACGATCATATCCAGATAGGCAACAGTAGGCTTAAAGATCGGATTACACAAAGTTTGCACCTGTATCAAGGTAAGTTTAATTTCTTCTTTGAATATGTTTCGTTTTCGCTTTGCTGGCGTGCGCAAACGAACGAAAATTTTTATATTATCATTAGCATTATCTTTTAGCTTCCCAAGGAGCAAAGTTCATCAACAAAGCCATGCCTTCAACAAAGTTATGCCTTCAACAAAGTTATGCCGTCAACAAAGTCATGCCTTCAACAAAGTCATGCCTTCAACAAAGTTATGCCTTCAACAAAGTTATGTCTTCAACAAAGTTATGCCTTCAAAAAAGTCATGCCTTCAAAAAAGTCATGTCTTCAACAATGTCATGCCTTCAACAATGTCATGCCTTCAACAAAGTTATGCCTTCAACAATGTCATGCCTTCAACAAAGTTATGCCTTCAACAATGTCATGCCTTCAACAAAGTTATGCCTTCAACAATGTCATGCCTTCAACAAAGTTATGCCTTCAACAATGTCATGCCTTCAACAAAGTTATGCCTTCAACAATGTCATGCCTTCAACAAAGTTATGCCTTCAACAAAGTTATGCCTTCAACAATGTCATGCTTTCAACAAAGTCAAACCTTCAACAAAGTTATGCCTTCAACAAAGTTATGCCTTCAACAAAGTCATGCCTTCAACAATGTCCTGTTCCCTTCCATCTGCTCAAGGTCTTTCCATGTATTTCTCACCATTTTTATTTATGTCTCTAGTTGTCTTCTCCGTGTGTTGTTCAATATAACCTCCACCTCTCTTACCCTGGGGATTCCAGAACATAGACTGGCCTGTGATTCTTTTATTTATACAGCCTAACGAAAATAGACGTTTAGCTGTTCACATTACTGCCCTGAATAACAAGCAGATATCTGTCATATGAACCAGATGTGTATTAATACATGGTAGAAGTGTACTGTGTCTTTCTCTCTGTCTCTCTAAATATATATATATATATATATATATATATATATATATATATATATATATATATATATATATATATATATATATATATATATATATATATATATATATATATATATATATATATATATAGATCTCCAGCAAAGACACGTCAAGCCCACCTTTCCCGTGCCATCCGTTCAAGTTCTTTACGTGTCTTATTTATCCCATCCATGTCTATACCTGATTCCCTTTTCTGTGTGTGTCTTTATCGGGTGTGTCCCTCTTTTTCTCGTACCCTGGAGATTCCAGAACAAAAACTCCCTTGTAATGTTTTAAGCTGGTTTTTCTCAGTGTATATCTTAGCCAACGCAAGCGTCTTCTGCTCTCATCTTGTCCCTCTGATATTTGGTTCTTTCAGCAGTTCCACATGAGTGATCTTGTCATACCATATGAATTCTTATGTTCTGCGCAATCCCCCATATGGTCTCAAATACATTACACATATACTACATACACCCAAACCTAGCCGCTGCAGACCTGACCTGAACAATCCCAGTTGCCATGGTTTGGTCATGTGTGTAGAATGGGAGAAATTTGTCTATGAGAACAAACATGGGAAACCAATAGACAAGGATCAGACCTCCAGGACGACCAAGTTGGGAGGACAACATCAGACAGTATCTGAAAGACCGTGAACTGGACTGGAATCAGGCCAAAAGGAAGACAAGCTGATAGGATAGGATGGGGCTCTCTGTGGCTAACCTCCACACCCCAAGGTAGAAGAGGAACGACTAAGTAAGTAAGTAGTGGTCTACTACATTTAGCTCTGTATAGTTCCCGGGGTCTCTGAAGAAACAAATAAAGAATATGACTATCGCACCTTCAGGCATGTCGTAAAAAAATAAAAGGTAAAGGATCCCGTTACATGCCCATTGATGCATATTGGGAATATTGTGTTAGGTCCATATTTTATTAATCAGGGGTGGTGTGGTCAGCATCTCGCCGGCCGCTTTTACGTGTCGTACAAGGCGACTAATAATGCGCACAGGGCTGGCAACCTCATCATATAAAACAAATGACTGCAATAGCACCAAAGGTGGCTAGGCGACTCAAGTGATAATCGTATCACCGCTGACCTATGTAATTAACTGGGTATTGTTACAGTTCACCTGGTGAAACGTTAACAAGTCTGGGTGCGGTTTAGAGCAAAACATGGAGGTGCAAACTTCATGCAAGGAAACCAGCTGCAGTGGTGGCTCCGTGCTCTGTAAGGAGCGCAAAGGAAGATCTGTATACAAATATATATCACAATTAATTTTAAATAGATACTCGAATGAAAGAGGATAATACTCCATAGATTTACACACACAACACACACTAACATACATGCACCTTATTCATCTACACAGTTAAACCACAGGTATGCCACCGCACCCCTCATCTATCAGTATTCCTATCGGCGTGTTTATTTCTTATTATCTCTGTGTGATCTTCTATAATTACTTTCGTCTGTCATTCTGCCCTTTAAATTCACGTATCCAGTTATTATCGTCACGAATTCTTTTGGCTTGGTTACACATCTGTCTTGTTTTCTTTGTGGCGTTTTGCCTTTTCGTGGCGAGATACGCAAGTTCGACATAGACCGAGGTTCGTTGGATGTATCAGAACGCAGTTGCCATTAAAAAATAATTGAACGCTGTCAGTTCGAGTGGAGCGGTGATAAATACTAAAACCCAAAGAGGGCTTCTAGTTTCTATCAGCTAGTATGATGAAGCCGTGAAAATGACTACTATTTGCTATCAGCTAGCATGGGGAAACCATCAAAATGACTACCAGTTGCTATCAAAGAAAATGGCTTCCCCAGAATATATTATCAAATGGAACAGTTTTAAATCAGGCCAATAGATTCGAATACCTGGGCACATTAATAACAACGGATGGAAGATGCATCTCAGAAGTGAAGAGCAGAATAGCTCAGGCAAAAACAGCATTCTATAAAATGAAGTGTATTTTATGCAAAAGTTCTTTGTCAATGGAAGTAAGAAAGAGAGTTCTTCATTGTTATATAAGACCAATCCTGACTTATGAGAGTGAATCATTGACAGTTAGTAAACAAGTAGGGAAAGCACTTGAGGTCACAGAGATGTGGTTTTACAGAAGAAAGTTAAAAATGCCTTGGACAGCCAAGAAGAGTAATGAGGATGTCCTGACAGAGGCCAATGCGCAAAGACAACTTATTTCACAAGTTAGAAAGAAGCAATCCACTTTTTTGGGGGCATGTTATGAGAAGAAGAAAGCTGAAATATATCGTGACAACAGGTAAGATTGAAGGTAAAAGAGGGCAAATACTGGACAGTTTGACATCGTGGCATGGAAGGAGGTCACCAACAGAATTGATAAATTGTACTGGAGACAGGAAGTTGTGGAGCGACATGATCTCCTACGCCATTAGGCACGGTACTTGAAGAAGATAAAGAAGTGTATTTAGTTAGTATAGTGATATATGTAACACTTCACTCCACTACGGCGATATCTACCATGAGATTACCTATACCTTTGTAGTGTGCTGTCACCGAATGGAACGTTATCCTTCTATTTATAAATAAACCTGTGCACTGTCACAGTATAGATTATTGTCCCCTTTTTCTGCCCCAGTGCACCGTCACAGGATTCAGTACGCGACCTCCGGAAATTCCCCCACCAGGAACACTCAAATTGGAAGAATGGTCTACAGTTTTGTTTCTGGACGGGGCGTGTGCAACCACGTGGAAGAATTCATCTTGGACGAGGACATTTATCAAGGGGATTAACTCACAGCTCTGGTGCGGCAGTTAATTGAATCCAATAGAGGGCCTGCCAACATTCTGGCAATTTTCTTGCGGGATATTCATTCAAGCGAAAATTGCCCTGCTGATATAAAACAGGAGATATCTCTTCCCCCCCCCCGCGCCCCCCCCCCCCCCCCAGCCCCCCCGCCCCCCCGACTTCCTTCTCTTTCTGTGTATCATTTGGCGAACTCATTTCCCCATTTTTGTCCCCTTGCCATTACAAAAGTTGATCTATTTCCCCATATACAGACAGGCTTTATAAAAAAAAATAGTTGTAGAAGGGAAGTAATTGTGCAGTCAGATTTTTGAATTTTGCACCGCTTCAGCGTCGATAGTGACTGCTTCAACTCCGCGCCGCGCTCCGACGCAAACTATTATTATTGTTATTATTATTATTTTACTTATACATTAAAAAAAATGCTCAGGGTAACTTGGCATACAAAAAACTTCATTTATTCTAGAATTTCCAGATTATATCAGTGCCATTTAAACTGGAATAATTCAATCATTCTTACATTCATTATTCATTCTGTAAGAAATTATTGCTGCAATCGGAATCGTCTCTCATAGCTTGGCAAAATAATCGAAAATGAACTTGAAACTGAAAAAAGTCGCTCTACACTAGTTTGATTTGCTGGCATGCTCGAAGCGAATCCGCAAGGAGCCTGAATATGGTGTAGATAACTATGAATGCACCCGTGTGTTACCGGGGCCCGAAAGGGGAGCAAAGAATAGTAACACTGTCCCCTGCCAAGCATGTCGTAGAAAGCGACTAAGGAGGGTTGGGCATGGGGCCGGTTACCCCATCCTGTAAAAAATTTAAACCACAAAAAACTTCAACAAATATGGACAAGTCAAATAAAGAAAATAAAACACAGCCATCCAAGACAGGGGAAGGTCCTCTCGCGGGGAGGCGTATGATGCAACACAGAGAAAGCCGAAAGGAGTCTGTGTTGCTGACTAACCTTCTTTCTTCTAGGAGAACTTCCAGATTTGGCACCTGGAATGTTCGGACATTAAACGAACAAGGGAAAGTGGCGCAAGTGGCAGCAGAAATGAGGGAATACAAAATCGAGGTTTTGGGAATGTGTGAAACAAAGTGGAAGGGGGTAGACAGGAAGAAACTCATCACAGGTGAATTGGTGCTGTCCTCAGGACATGAAGACGAAAGTTCATACCACAGTGAAGGGGTAGCTCTTATGTTATCTAAAGAAGCACAGAAAGCACTCATTGAATGGGAAGCTGTTGGACCCAGAATAATAACAGCTACTTTCAAAACAGCTAAAAAGAAAATTCATGTAAATGTCATCCAATGTTATGCACCAACTAATGACAAAGAAGAGTCTGTGAAAGAAGCATTTTATACTAAACTACAGGAAATTATGGATAAAGTAAAAAGAAGAGACATCACAATTTTGATGGGTGACATGAATGCAAAGATAGGTACAGTCAACACCGGATTTGAAGAAGTCATGGGAAAACATGGGCTAGGAGTAATGAATGAAAATGGAGAACTATTCGCAAACTTCTGTGCTTCAAATCAACTGGCTATAGAAGGAAGCATGTTTCCACATAAGAGAATACACAAGGCAACATGGATATCACCAGATCATAGAACAGAAAATCAGATTGATCATATATGCATAAACAAGAAGTTTAGATCATCATTGCAGGATGTAAAGGTATACAGAGGAGCAGATGTGGCATCAGATCACCATCTTCTGATAGCCAAAATAAAAATGAAACTCAAGAGATATGCAACAATGCAAAATTATAGACAACAGTATAATGTAGGACAGCTAAGAAATCAAGAAACAAGAGACAAATTTGCGGTCACAGTATCCAACAAATTCCAAGTGCTCCAACAGCTGGAAGATGTAGAGAATACAGAAGACTATTGGCAGCAGGTCAAAACTGTATGGAAGGAGACATGTGAAGAAATACTGGGGAAAAGGGAAAGACAACAAAAAGCATGGATAACAACAGAAACCATCAATAAGATAAAAGACAGAAAAAAACAAGAAAGCAGAGTTAAACACAAGCAAAACCAGAAGTTCCAAAGCCAAGGCTCAAGAAGTGTACACAGAAGCAAACAAAGAAGTAAAAAGAAGTATCAACAGAGACAAGAGGAAGTATATTGAGGAGTTGGCAAGAGAGGCAGAAGATGCTGCAGCCAAAGGAAATATGAGAGAACTGTATAGCAGCACAAAGAAGCTAACAGGGAAATACAAGCAAACAAGTTGCCTCATAAAAGACAAGAATGGGAAACTGCTCAGCAATATACAAGAGCAAATGAAGAGGTGGACAGAATATTTTGGGGACCTTCTCAATAGACCAGCTCCACAAAACCCGCCGGACATCCAGCCAGCAGAAGAAGAGCTACAAATTAACGGTGAAAGACCAACGAAGGAAGAAATAAAGAAAGCCATAAAGCTTCTAAGAGATGGAAAAGCGTCTGGACCTGATGGCATTCCAGCAGAGGCCATCAAAGCAGATATCGACACGGCTACAGAGATGTTATATAAATTACTTGGTAAAGTCTGGGAAAAGGAAGAGATACCAGCAGAATGGAAGGAAGGATATTGATAAGGGTGGAATTAGGATGCCGTCGAATTACCACCTCTATCGACACCAGGTATTACAATGCAAGATGTGGGTGTCTTATCTGGTTTAGATTGTTGCTGTGTGTGTTGCAGTAGAACAGTTCACAGGGTACACCACAGGCAACATGACGTGTAGAGTCATAAAAAATGGTAACTTCGCTTTAGGTTTATACCATTTATTGCACGCCACAAAACAGTCATGATACTTATGTTATCATCGGCATAGCACAACGAATGCAGCATTCAAACTCATGTTAACTGACAGTCATGTAGAAGTCAATACTCAATAGTTGTATGGAAAACAAATATCATAGCGAAGCTTGATAAATAATACATATAACTTCTGCAACCGTGGTCCGCTGCAGATCCTTAATGTTCATAGACAATAATAATTATTCCTTCCTGATGCTAGCAGATCAGATGTATACAATACGTCCGTTTACTGTCTGCACGTGAGTAGCATACATGGATTACAGGTCAGCTCGACCTTTATAACCTTCCTAAGTCTAACCATCTGACTTGGACGTGATCTCTGATATAACGAATCCTGGAACACAGACAATAGTCTTGTTGGTCTAGAGCGACCCATAGATATATAACTAGTTCAGGTATAAAGATACCGGTGACTTAATCCTAGTCAAAGTACCTCCCCATTTTGAATCACACAGGCGAGCAAAAAGGCGACAAAATGACGAACCTCTAGATGATAGCCTAAAGTTCGATACAAGAGGAATTACCTTATTTCGGAAAATCAACCATGAACATATGCCTCCAGGCAGGCTTGAATAATACGGGGAAATAGTCTAGTTAGCTAACTAACTCACAAAGACAATGTATTTCCCTCAGAGAATCACAAGACGCAGTCGCGTCCGCTCGCTAATCAGTCCATTTCTCAACTCCCCGACCTGGGCGGAACAACAAACGACAACCAAGTCGAGACATGCGCAGAGTGACAATCTCTGAGTCGCTGTTCACAATAAGACGATTCTAAGAACATTCGAGATAAAAGTCTTACACAGTCGCGCCTTTTATGGACATGAACAGAAGCGTTAAGAAAGGTTTCAAACATCTACAACAGTTGACTGATACTACCAAATAAGGAGATATGGTCACGCTTCGTTCAAGACATTATAGACCGAACGTGTCTCTATACAAGAGGAGGTAAACTCATAAAAAAATAGCAGTATCGATATATCGGGTTCTGTCCCTTTGACCATAAAATATATATAACATGCATTTCAGTCAAATAATGATCATACATACGAAAAACGATCATACAAAGACTTTGGAAAAAAGTAATTATTTGTGCGTAACATTACCGCACCCTCCCGGGAAAAAAAAAATGAAACATTTTTTTTTTAAATCCTGGAGCCGGAAAAATCTAGGCTCCTAACGCACGTATGATGCGCGGATATACCTAACAAAATAGCTCAACACTTGGAGCAAAACTGAGATCATATCCCAGGTCCTTAGAGAAAAATTTATCTAAGTATACGCGTATATATCCCAGGAAGGTGCCACCAACACAAACCACAATGCTGGCAACATCATAATAAAAGTAAAATTATTCTCATACCAATATATGAAATCAAATATATTATTATGATATCATACAATGTGTTGCAAATAGCGGTGTAATATATTAATATACCGCACTATTTTATTACATTATGTAATGCATCAGTAACTAATAAGTAATACATGTGTTGATCTTCGTTGACATAAAACATTCAATAGAAGAAGATGTGGACATCATCCGCTCCCAATCTAGGACAGGACTTGATATACTCAAAGTTCCACAATGGACACAATTTCGCATCTTCAATGATGTGCTGCGAAAATATCAATAACACAAATCTTAAAGACAACTGGTAAATCTCTCAATACAATCCTGAAAATAATTTATTTAAATGTGGCCGAGTGATCTTTTGGCCCGTATATCACTAACTAAGCCTTCTTAGATAATTACATGGTACAATGTTATAAATTCCCCCTCAAAAAAGTGAGAAACAAAAAAAAAACTACTAACATGTCATTATAACATTGGACTGTATATCAGGAAATATATATATGACAGAAGAATCATGTGGAATCGTGTGGGCATCTGGACAGAATGTCCGCCATTACATTATCCGAACCACGGATAGCTCGAACCGAGAAATGAAATGGTTGAAGAGCTATGGCATAACGAGTGGACCTCGAGCTCTTCAAGTTTTTGCTCTGAATAGCAGTAAGCGCTTTCTGGTCGGTTTCCACAATGAAATGTGCGCCTAGAAGAAATCTTTGTAACTTCAGAATAGACCATACCATAGCCAATAACTCACGGTCTAAAACCGAGTAATTCTTTTCTGCAGCATTTAATTTCCTAGAGATATACATCACCGGATGCAGAGTATCAGAATACTCCTGCATTAGTGCTGCCCCAATCCCAGTTGACGAGGCGTCACTTCGAAGAACAAAAGTCTTCTCAATAGTAGGTAACCTAAGAATAGGTGGAGATGAAAATAGGTCTTTAACCTGGTCCAATGAGGATTGACATAATTTTGACCAGCGGATCAAATTAGGCGACCCTTTCTTCAATAAAGTAGAAAGCGGTGCCATAATGGAGGACAGATTCGGAATGAATCGTCCGTAGAATTGGATCAAACCTAATAGACTCCTTACTTGTTTCTTTGTCTTAGGGACCGAAATGTTAAGTATTTTTGAAACATTGTGGTCCTCTGTCTTTAAAAGACCATGACCAACACGATGACCTAGGAAAGAAATCTCACTAAATCCTATAAAGGCTTTAGAGGGTTTTGCAGTCAAGTTATACTCGCGAAGAGTAGACAGTAATTCGTATAAACCCAAATAGTGATCTTCCCAGGAATCACTGAATAGACAGATATCATCTAGATATGCTATGACATCTGTACGATATGCGAGAATTCGGCGCATCATGCGTACGAATGTAGCAGGGGCGTTCATAAGACCAAAAGGCATGAAATTCCATTGGAATAAACCCCTAGGTGTAGAAAAAGCTGTAAAAGGTTTGGCACGTTCAGTTAGCGGGACTTGCCAATAACCTTTAGACAAATCTAGTTTGGTAAAGAATCTAGAATTAGAAAGTTTATTGAGTAGTTCTTCTAATGAAGGCATAGGTTCAGCGTCGAACTTCGTAACTTGGTTCAATTTGCGATAATCTACGCAAATGCGAATGTTATTATCCTTCTTTCGAACAATAACCATAGACGAAGAGTATCACAAGACGCAGTCGCGTCCGCTCGCTAATCAGTCCATTTCTCAACTCCCCGACCTGGGCGGAACAACAAACGACAACCAAGTCGAGACATGCGCAGAGTGACAATCTCTGAGTCGCTGTTCACAATAAGACGATTCTAAGAACATTCGAGATAAAAGTCTTACACAGTCGCGCCTTTTATGGACATGAACAGAAGCGTTAAGAAAGGTTTCAAACATCTACAACAGTTGACTGATACTACCAAATAAGGAGATATGGTCACGCTTCGTTCAAGACATTATAGACCGAACGTGTCTCTATACAAGAGGAGGTAAACTCATAAAAAATAGCAGTATCGATATATCGGGTTCTGTCCCTTTGACCATAAAATATATATAACATGCATTTCAGTCAAATAATGATCATACATACGAAAAACGATCATACAAAGACTTTGGAAAAAAGTAATTATTTGTGCGTAAAGCCATCAAAGCAGATATCGACACGGCTACAGAGATGTTATATAAATTACTTGGTAAAGTCTGGGAAAAGGAAGAGATACCAGCAGAATGGAAGGAAGGATATCTGGTTAAGTTGCCTAAGAAGGGAAATTTACAAGAGTGCACAAATTATAGAGGAATAATGTTACTATCAGTGCCAGGAAAAGTATTAAACAGGATTATCCTTGAGAGATTAAAAGAGTCCATAGACAAGAAACTGAGAGATGAACAAGCAGGTTTTCGACAAAACAGATCATGTACAGACCAGATAGCCACTTTGAGAATAATAGTTGAACAAAGTCTGGAATGGAATTCACCACTATACATCGGATTTGTGGACTACGAAAAGGCATTTGACAGTGTAGACAGAGAATCACTTTGGAAATTGTTGAGGCATTATGGAGTTCCCCTGAAGATCATTAATTTAATAAAGAAAACATATGAAGACATGACATGCAGAGTTCTTCACGAAGGACAGCTTACAGAACCGTTTGGGATAAGAACAGGAGTGCGACAGGGATGCCTCTTGTCTCCATTTCTTTTCTTGCTGGCAATAGATTGGGTTATGAGATCATCGGCAACACACAACAGAAATGGAATCCAGTGGACTCTGACTAAGCAGTTGGATGATCTGGATTTTGCTGATGACTTGGCTCTTCTGTCCCATAGCCGTAATCAGATGCAGGACAAATTGAAAACACTTGATGAGAGGTCACAGCAATTGGGTCTGAAAATACACAGGGAAAAGACAAAAATAATGCGAATAAATGCAGGTAATGATAACAGGGTTGAACTTGAAGAAACACCAATACAAGATGTAGAATCATACACATATCTTGGCAGTAATATAGACAAAGTTGGAGGGACAGACAGCGATATCAAAATAAGAATACAAAAGGCAAGAGGAGCTTTCATTGCATTGGGAAATATATGGAGATCAAGAGAAATAGGATCCAACACGAAAATAGGAATCTTCAACTCAAATGTGAAGTCAGTCCTATTGTATGGCTCAGAGACATGGAGAACAACAAAGACAACAACCAAAAAGCTACAGACTTTCATAAATGGGTGCTTGCGTAGAATAGAGGGATTAAAATGGTATGACAAGGTTACCAACGTGGAACTGATGACAAGAACTAGACAAGTGCCAGTGGAACAAGAAATGAGAAGAAGACGATGGCGATGGATAGGACACACACTGAGAAAACCTGTTGATAGCATTACAAGGCAGTCCTTGTTCTGGAACCCCCAGGGCAAGAGAGGCAGAGGAAGACCAAGAAGTACATGGAGAAGAGAGTTGGAAACAGAGGTGAAAATGATGAGGAGAACATGGAAAGAACTTGAGATGATGGCACGTGACAGGAGGACTTGGCATGTGTTTGTTGAAGGCCTATGCTCCTGTGGGAGTGGAGGGTTATGAATGAATGAACTATGAATGGCCTCAAAACTGAACTTAACGTTTAGCCTACCAATAGTTTCAGTCGCCTCACAATCTTTGGAAAGTGTCTCTGAGAGGATGTTTCATTACAATAATGAATCAGAAATCCGCCAGCCTCTTTTTTTTGTTTCTTAACCAGCGGCACTTGGGTTTTCAGCCCTTCGGCCCAATGACATGTCATTGCGAGGCTGGGGAGCCTGTGGACTTTCCTTCCAACCCGATCAGGAGCTTCGCTACTTCCCATCCACAGAGGGTTTATCTCGGGAGCCGTTCAGGTTATTCAGTCAAAATCCCGGTCGATGACACTGCTTCAAATGCCTACGCCCAGGCTTGATCGCCAGTGCATTGTGGTAACCATTACACCAGCGCGGCCTCTTTTATATGTATCTTTTTCGAAATCACCATCATCATCTGAAGAATTGATGCTTGAATTAACTCTGTTGTAAAGAATGAAAATTCTTATTCTTTGGGATGGACACTGGAACAAATTCGGAGTGGAGACGGAAGTTATGGAACAGCCTGATGTTTTTGAAGAATTTTTTTATTTTTTAAAAATAAAGTTTTGCCTCTTTTTGGCGAGGCGCGCCCCGTTCAACCTAGTCGGTTATATTAGGGCGCATGTCCAAACATAAATTGTAAAGTTTTCGAAACAACATATTCACTTGTTGATGATTCATTTCTGTATGATTCCTACCCTTCAGTCTGTTTCGCCGAATTCAACAGAAGCAATAGATTTGTATTTTCGAATCGTGGAGCAGTATCACATTTTGGATTGAAAATAAAAGTAGAAACCACTTACCCATGTTCGAGGGAGTAAACGAGAACGTGATGCTCCCAGGTTTCAAACACGACAGCTTTGTCTCGAAAAACAGGGGCGTGTTTTAAGTATTTGGCACCTGGGGGCGGCTCTTATCTTTGGCGCGAAACTCCCCCCATATTAACACTGACACAGAAAAGTATATTATGCTCTCGATTTTCTGTGCTCCCCTGCAGCTCCAAACAAAAACTCGGTGCTCCATTGCTCCGTGATCCGAAACACCTGACTTAAGGTGCTAGCACGTACAAAATGATATATATTTTTTTATTTTAGGGCGGCTGTGGGTGCACCGATGTGTGGGTATTATTTCTGCGTTGGTATCTGGAGCATAATGATTTGTTTTTTGTTTTTTGTTTTCGTTTATTATACGTTTTCGTCCAGATATAATTTTTTCTGACATCTCTGATATAATTCCGTCATCATCGTGGTCGTCAATCACCATTTCCCGTTGGAACAGGATATACGAATAAGACATTGGAAATTACACACGGTTAGAAAACGAGTTAATAGCAATACACTTCTTCTTTCTTTGATCCTTAGCCGCTGACCGTCAAAGCAGTCAGTGGCCATCACGCCTGGTGGCGTGTGGTAGGAATGCCATGAAGGGAGATAACAGAGATTATGATAACGATGTTAGTAATTAGTGAATAGCGGGACTTGATCACGTGACATAGGGTTACAAAACTTGTGAGCAGACGGGACAATATATCTCTTTTTGCTCGTGAAGCCTGCTCGGGGAAGGTTAGCGTGAGCTAACGGGAGCAGCCATCTACGTGATGTAGAAGTTCGAAACCAGATCGGGTACTACCATCAATAGTGGTACCGACTGCAGTTTGCAGAGAAGACATGTCAAGATTCTCCCAAACAACAGTATGTTGTTATCGAGCTACGGTCAAGTTATTTGGTTCAAGCATCTCGTCAAGAAAATGGTATGTAGATCATTGCTAGTTAACAAACGTGAAGATAGTTCGAGAACCACGTGTTAGCAGTGTTAGTCCAGTACAGACATAGACTAGGGTCGTTCAAGAACATTCTAAGTGGCTAATGGATTAAGTCTCCAACTCTGGTAGTGGGCCAGTATGCTACATCCGAGCCAGAAGAACATAGTAGAAATGATATAATGAAGAACGTATCGACTTTTGAACAACGGCCAGACTTATGAAATTCTACTCGATATTGAGGCACAGTGTTCGCCTATTGTAAGATACGTTTGTTTGACATTAATAAAGACGTTAATCGTCCTCAGTGTGTCCTCCAATGCTTACTATCAGTGGGAGTGTGTTTTCGTCATCAGTACAAGTGTCAACAGATTAATGAAGACAGGCCTATATTGGTCTACCATTAAGATAAACCATAACAGAGATAGAATACATCAAACATCGTTTGCTCAACTCAGCATTCGCTCTCACGATCAAGTATACCTGAGTTGAAGAACTGCCACAGGCGTCTTGTAGGCCTCAACAAACTGCTTCTACTTTGCTCGGTCGGCAGCCATCCTTCGTGCAGTGCCCAGCTCTGATTCACTCTTTGTATCTCAGCCTCCACAGTTCTCCGCCAAGTTATTTTTGGTCGGCCTCTCATTCGTTTTCCATCCGGGGTCCATAGCATAAATACCAATACATGGCAGCCCCTATTCTGGAATCGCCAAGGTGTGAAAAATAGAAAGGACCCCCACCCATTTTCCAAAACAAAACAAAAAACACACACACAGAAACAAAATAATCACACACAAGGAGAAGAGAATTAGGGACAGTATTAGATGAAGAAGACACGGGGAGACGTTGATTGTATAGCACTGGACAGTAGAGTTACGTCCCATGTGCCCCATGCGGAACTGAAAAATATTGATGGTGACAATAATGAACCCAATTCTGACTACCTTTCGTATCGAATATTCATCGTTATTAAGTGTCCTAATATTCAAACCCTTTCTCGTGAAGAATTATCGTAAAGGGAATAGGAATTATACATTATATTTATCTCTTGGAAACTTGCTCTTAAGAGAAGAGATTGATCTAGTTAGCGCTGGTTATGAGTTATCTCCTTATCATCCGACGAGCACAGAAAAACATGTCTCCTTGTCCCTTGATCCCCGTTTGCGACCGCTGTGATTCACTGAGTGGTTTCCGTAGGGCAGGGCTTTTCAGCATGTGTGTGTGTGTGTGTGTGTGTCGAGAACCACTAAGGGCAAACAAGATATGTACTCGTATCAGCGTGTACTGAAAATAATATTAACATATACGTGCAGCATTTCTTGTTGAATTTTAAAATACTGTATCATCATCTCTAACACTTTACTTCCCTACAGCAGTTTATGCTCTTGAGCAACCTTTTTCTTCTATGTCTGGAAAGTATCGTAAAGTAAAACGTATTTAAAACCAACGTAAATACAGAAGTATTCAAAGCAACCCTTTGCTATCAGTACCAAACATTATCACTATTTAAGACACATTCTCGGGAGATCACGAAATGCGAAACGAAATTTCGGGGAAAAGGCTGCTGAAAAAAAAAAGGGGGGGGGGGGGGGGGGGGGGAGAAAGGGGGGGGGGAAAAAAACTAGGATATGTTACAAATGTTGGAAGAACGAATCTTCTTCGTCGGTCGCTCTCAAATAATATCATCTATCTCTGTTATAAAGCTGACAGTCCGTCCAGTGGCGTACTAAGGAGAGTGCGAGGGGGGCGGTCCGCCCCGGGTGACAGCCAAGAAAGGGGTGCTATTGGACACTATTATGATAGAACTTACTGTTAAAAATATGCTTGCAAGAGTTTTTCTTTATGGCAGGAGTGTGCCAAAGGTAAGATCCGCTCCGGGTGCAAAATATTTTAGGGACGCCTCTGAGTCCGTCTCAGGCTTCTCTCGTCACCATACAGTTTCTCCCTCAACTGTGGACTGAATATCATCAGCTGCGTAGAGACCAGAAAGTAAATTGGTACTGATACCTTTGTAAGAATGCAACAAACTCGGCTACTATCACTTTTAAGAGATGTAGGTCAGGCCGCATGACATGGGTACGCTCGACCGGAAAGTAGATAAAAGAAATCCCCGTTATGGAGTAAAGTGTTATAGACTTCGATATACTAGGGCTCAATTTTTTATGCTGTGGAGTGACCGGTACCTTTTCTCGCCCCCTTTCTAGCGTGATGCTCCCAGGTTTCGAACACGACAGCTTTGTCTCGAAAAACAGGGGCGTTTTTAAAAGTATTTGGCACCTGGGGCGGCTTTTATCTTTGGTGCAACCCCCCTTCCCATATATTAGCACATAAAAGTATATTATGCTCTTAAGTAGATTTTTAAACATAGTACTGTCGTAATAGTGTCCGATGGCACCCCTTCCTGGTTGTAACCCGGGATAGACCATCCCTTCGCACCCCTTCCCACCTTAGTACGCCACTAGTCACAGGTCACAAACAGGAGACAAAGGTAAATATACAGACTACTATAAGTCTTATCTTCTCCTGTTTATGACTGTGGCTGAGGAAGGGTAACCACCGAAACTCCCGTTCTATTGTAAAACTAACTCAGTAGCAACTGTTATTATTATATATTGATTTATTATACTTACTTAGTCATTCCTCTTCTACCGTGAGGTGTAGAGGTTTGGAAGAGAGAGCGCCAGACTATCCTATCGGCTGTCTTCTTCCTGGCCTGGTTCCATTCTAGTCCTTGGTCCTTCAGAGATTGTCTAATGTTGGCCTCCTAGCGAACTCTAGGTCGTTCTGGAAGTCTGGATCCCTGGCTCTTAGTTTCCCATTCTTGTCGTGGTAGCCGATCTTCTCCTGTTCTGCTTGATTACACGAAATTCGTTTATTATTATAATTGCTTAAATCGGGATTCACAAATACGTACGTATACGGCCAGAACACCCTTCAGGTTTTCACAGGTTGAAAACCACTGCTAGAGCAAGGGAGTTAAACAATCAGATAAACACTCACGGGATAACTACTTGTGATAAGGAGATTGAACGACCGGCATTAAGACATCCTGATTACCATTAGACCATAGACCCTAACGGGGGACACTGCGCCCAGGAAGTATTGAGCAATCAAATAAATACAGAAACGGTAAATCTGTCCAGAGAGGAAATTGAATGGAGGTTGTTTTGACTTCCGATTTGCCGGACCGAGTAGTGGGTAGTTTAGCTCGCGTATTGATTCAGGCGTGGAGCGTACTGGTCTCTGGATTATCGGTCTTTGTTCTGTGCTGTGTATAGGGACAACGTTTATGCTTGTTGCGAGAGATCGGGCAATTTAGGATCATTTGGTTGTATTGGTCATGATTCTTACTTAGACCGGCCCCGTTGTGTTGTAACAATCGCGAAACCAAAGTCTGTGAATGATAGTTGTAGCCAGAAGATAAACAACACAGGCAACTGTAGAAAAGAAAGAATTGTGTTGAGTAATGTGAAGACTTTTTGGAAAACGGTTCATTCAAGTGCATCTCTTCACCGCAAGATTCACCACAGTGATAAACACTGTTAGCAGAATTGCCTGGGACTTTTTTTTTTTTTTTTTAAGCCACGCTCTTTTGACTCTCGAACGATTGTTCCTCTTTCCGGCTTGTTTGCTGCTCCTGTTTCATTTGTTGCCTTTTGTGTTGTAGATCCTGTTAATGTATCCGGGACGCTGTTACTGAATGGAGTCGCTGGTTTTAATCTCTGAAATACCACTGAAGTAGTTTTCAATCTCACAGCATGTATTCGTGTGTTATTCGGGTATCGCGAACATGCATATCGATACAATATAAGGCGTTGGTAACATTTATTCTTGCGGATAAATATTTGTGAAGCACTGTAGTGACTCAGAAGGATCGCGGCAGCTGGCAGTATCGAATTCAGAGGGCACTCCATTTGTTATGCAAGTGTAGATTGTACTAATGCGGGAGTTTCTTAAACTTTTGTGTGGTTCGTGGACCCATTTGATTGCCTGATAAAAGCTGTGGACCTCTTTGATTGCCCAATGAAGGCTATATACCCCTTCTTGAAGAAAAAAAAATGTATATACAATCAAAATTTAAAATTTAAAATGTTAAGTTATGTACGCGGACCCCCTAGAATCCATTCACAGTTAATAAACCCTTAATGCCTTTCATTTAGGTTAATACTAAACACTAACACAGACAAGTTAGCATAATCCGGCCCCACGGAGTGCAGGCAGCCCCCGATAAGAAGCGCCGGTTTAGAGGTTCGCGAATATAGCCAGCCTTCCAGTCAGGAATTCCATAGCCTTGAAGTCAAGTCATCTTCTCTTGATGCCGCTGTGGCCGTTGGTTGAACTGCAATCTGAATATTTGACCGAACTATTCCTTGATTGATCTGCTAGCATGTCGCAGGGTTTCATAAATCGGTTCTAGTGTAGAATAGACTACCCTTTTTTAATGTGTTCACAGTTTTTCGTTAAAAGGACTTGCTTCTCGATTCAAACTTTCGGGGGTTCGAAACCAGGTTGCGCCACTCTCCAGTCAACCCAGCTGTAATAATAAGTTGTGACTGCTGTTGTGTTAGAGAATGCAAAGATAGCGAGAAAGGGAACTAGTCAGCCCACCTGATAAAGCTGAGACATAAACCTGTTATAATAAAGTCTCGAACACTTCTCTTCCATACTGCAGCATCTGCTGTGATCTACCTTTACCGTTTTTACATAATCAGCTGGCCCTGACCATCGTTACTCTGCTACGTCTGCTTGTACAAACATTCGAAAAAGATTAGATGACAATCCACCCTAAGCTCACAGAGATTCAACCCGACTTTTTTTTTTTCCAATAGGCGGCAGACAATTTGCCTCTTGGCAAAAATCGTCTGCCGTGTGGCGTTTCAGGGTTAACATGATCGTGCGGAAGTTAACAACAGTAGGAGAACTTCATCTGTTGTGGAATGTTTAAACACTGTGAAGAGAACAAGTTTGCCTGCATGCTGCTTTGCCAGTGAGACATTGGTTAAGGTTACAAGTAGGAACTCGTACAAGTTGAATTGCAAGGTAGTTAAGTTTGCTTTTCAGCTGGTAATTAAAATTCTTGTGAACTGAGTCTTCTTTGTTCATGTCACTTTTGATGTAGTCCTGATGAGTGCTACTATGAAATGTAGAAATACTTGCAAGCGATTTCTTGAACTGGCTAGTTAAATGGTTTTCGTACACATCTAACTGAAGTGATTAATACAGGTGTGTATCCTTTTATCAGGAACAACTTTGCTTCGGAAACCGGATATTATTCGGTTTTCAAATGTCGCCCTAGTTACATTCGAAAAGTAGCCCAACATAGCCCACGTCGACCACATTATGTTTAAACCAAACCCTAAAATAGCCCAGGTCGCCAAAATTGTGTTCGAAAAATAGCCCAAAAGTCAGAAATCGCCCAAATTGTGTTAAAAAAGTAGCCGAAAGAAACGTTCGATTTACAGATTATTTCGGTTTTCGGATGTTCGGATAAAAGGATGTAGACTTTTACTTTAACTGAAATGCATCGTGGGAACATGTTACTCGAACGTCAAAATTGTAGTAGTAGTAGTTACAGTTGTTGTATGTTAACTAGTGTGGTTTCTTTCATGGTCTTTGCAGTGGTAAAATTCTTCGTCTTCATGCATTTTTAGCCGCTGACTGACAAAGCAGTCAGTTACCATCGTACATAGTGGCATCTTTTAGAGCAGGAACAAACTCTCACCACTTTGCTCAGTCTGTGACCATTCTTCGTGCGGTGCCCCAACTTTTCATCTCGGCCTCCGCATTTGTACACCTGTAGCCATCCGTTTCAGTAACTGGGACCATCAGTTTACCCTTGACATCCAGGTTACTGCGAGCAGATCCTGTTCCTCTGATATATGTTCTATCTTGAAAATCGTCAAATCTACCTTATAAGATTCCTTAAGCCTGGCAGTCTTAATACCCAGCATTCCTTTGTCTGAGACGATGGTCGCGACCTTCTATATCGATGCATTTTTAATCAGTCGATTTCTATTACCATTTTGTTTCTTTGCCGCTAGTCTCTCTTCATACCAGCCACACCTTCCTTTTTCTTGTTTTTAATTGTATTCACGTGTCACTTATTAATCGGATCTACTCTAGCTACCATCTAGTTCAAATTTTCACTGGAGCATCACTAGCACTTCCATTTGGGGTATTATAATTTTTATTTGTTTGTTATGTATGTAACTTAGTTCTCATTCTCTTACTCTTCAGTTTTCTTGTACCCCCTATTCAATATGGAGGAAAATACATTCTAGTGTTTACCAAGCACATTAGTAAAAATGAATAAAAAGATGAATTAAATGTTGTTAAAGTATCATTGCCACATTTAGTATCATAAAGTTGATACATGTTTATCGTAACATAGTCAAGTAAATTAGTAAGACCCTTGATTCTGTTTCTTGTCAAGTTTTTTTTTTATTTTTTATTCTCGGTACAGTTTTCTAATAGTGATACCCGCATATCATGCTCAACCTCCGGTTTGTTTCTTGCTTTGGATTTTGTTTAGACCAGGACAAACCATTCTATCTACAATACACAATTTTTGTTTCACAAACACTGCTACTTTTGGAGTATGATAATATAGTTTTTTACTAAATATTCCCAACACCCCCTTTACAGGCTTTGCGTACTGTACTCCCGAGGGGAAAGGGGGGGGGGGGTGTACCCGTATCCAGGTTGGGAACCCCCAAACTAGCATGATGAAGCCATGCAAACTTAATAAGCACCTTGTACGTCAGCAACCAAAGTCCGTGCTCTTGAGTGCCCGTTATGCTGCAAATACGAGAATGTATACCTCGTATACAACCAGCCGACTGCGTAGGTTCAATTATTTCTGTTTATTACAATTTCTAACTGTAAACAAACGTTTAACAGAGCAATACTAATTTATGGCAAACAAGAAGAAGAAGGTAAGTCAACAATCAGAGGAATATATTTTTTTCCCTCCTGGATATTAGTCCAGACAGAAATAAAGATATGCCAGAATCGGTCTCTACTAATCACGTGGGCTCCAGGGAGCGACTACTCTCGGGAAGGAACGAGATTGTTTATTTTTCTAAATTGTTCGGCCTTATGTTTGGAGGCATTAAGATTAAAGACCGGAAATGTAAAACAATCTTCAGCTGAAATGAGCGGGATGAAGAGTTAATGTGATAGACGCGAGTTAAACTTTTGTTGTATGCCTGTACGTCATTTCCTGTGTCGATTGGCTTAATCAGTATGAATGTTCGTTTTTATTTCTAGACTAGGGTTTCTTAACCTTTTTTGTGCTATGGATCCCTTTGATTCCCAATGAAGGCTATGTCCCTCTTTGATTTCCCGATGAAGGCTATGTACCTGTTTGATTTCCCGATGAAGGTTATGTACCTCTTTGATTGTCCGATGAAGGCTATGGACCCTATGGTTTCCCGATGAAAGTTATGTACCTGTTTGATTTCCCGATGAAAGGCTATATACCTTTTTGATTGTCCGATGAAGGCTATATACCCCTTTAATTGTCCGATGAAGGCTATGGGTCTCTTTGATTGTCTAATGAAGGCTATGGGCCTCTTTGATTGTTCGATGTAGGCTACGTACCCCTTTAATAGTCCGATGAAGGCTATGGGCCTATTTAATTGTCCGTTGCAGG
>JAMPIV010003915.1:0-48340 GCA_024509875.1 Oreohelix idahoensis | reverse complement strand
TGTTATCTTCACCGGGCCATAACCTCAAATCGTATTTGCCAGACCCTTTTTCATGATATGGGAAAATACATTTATGAAAGCATTTATATACCCATTATAAATTAACTCTGGCTTATATTCTCCTTCCTATGAATGAGTGAACGACAACTCAGGGAGGCAGCCATGTTAGATTTCGGTCATCATAGGTTTTGATCACTGCCAAGAGAACAGATTATTTATCCTATTATCGGACAGTGACAGGGAGATCTCAATCTTGCTAGAAACCCCCTCTTTCGTGGTTTCATAATATATGCTACAAACTATGGACGTCAAGTAACTTTAGTTATTTATCGATCTGCCTTCACTGACGCGTTTAGTCAGATAGGGGGATGCGGCCATAATATATCATGACATTGAACTTTGGATGTACTGCCCATTATTTCTGAATGTGTCATGACTTCAGATCTGCTATGTATACCTACAAATTGATATGTCAACATACCATGATGTACTCGTATGTCCCAGTGTGTACGTCTGAATAAATTGAGTAAACAAAGATTCCAGCAGTCTGCATTGGTGCCTTGTAGACACAAGTGTATGAGTGGTTATATTGGTCAGCACACGAACAGTACACCATTCGCGGTAATCACACTCTACACTTCTACTTCATACATACACCATCCTGCGTCGGTTGAAGTGACCAAGTTTAGGGCCTGCTTCCCCTGGAGCCTTTGCCTTCCCTAACTCAGGACTAGGGTGAGTTACCCATTTACAGCTGGGTAGACTGGAGCATGCCTGATCTCAACAACACACCACTCTTCCTTACAGAGCATACAGACTGACACTTTACAGAGTGGAAAGAAGAAAAGAAACTTTACAGTGGCGAGCCAGATTCCTGGGTCCAGCTTACGCAGTTTTATGTTGAGAATCACAGTTTACAGCTGAAAGAACATTTGTTTGAACACATCAACACCAGTAGGACAGCTATACAGTCGATGTCAGCTTGACCTGTATTACCGATAGGATGCTGTATCTAGGTCAGCGCTTGTTGACAGTTTTTTCGCTGTACAGACAGTATTACACAGGACAGTGGTATCAAGTGTAGAAAATATCTGGAGCAGTATTGTTGACATTTCTCAACGTACAGAAGAATCACAGTGTTGTTGAACATAAAGTGCATAGTTCATCGTTGGATCTTCATATGCTCAACAGAGAAAAATTGACAGTGTAATAGTTTAAAATTAAATCTATTACTGAATAAAGTGGCAAGTTATTAGTATTAAAATAAACTGTGCCTGCTTTACAACACTATACCTGCAACACATTCCATTCATGACATAAATTATGTTGTATGCTATATGCTATTTATGCTTACATGTTATTTGTTATGTATTAAATTAGTTTCAGAGAAAACATTTGATGGTCTTACGGATTTATTGCTAAGAGACAAGGTCATGTCTTCTGTAAATAAATCATTCCTAGAGTTCTTACATGAGCGTAAACCTGGTACAATAAAGCAAATGGAAGAATATTGTGACCAGTATGCCACGGCACACCCTGACATGATTCTTAGTAACTCTAACATTAAAGAGAGTATGCCAGTTGCTTCGGCAACAGAGTATAATCAGAATTACTCACATAAATTCCAAGGAGCTAAAAATAAATTTGATAAAAAGGTTAATTGGAATAAGTATCAAAACCAAGATAACCACTCAAATCAGGGTTCTTCTTCGAAGAACTGGAATCGGGCTGATAGTCCTCGACACGCGGGAGGTACCCATAATGTTAGAAATTCTCGAAAAGGGAGTAGCTATAGGAACTACCCAAGTGCTTCATGGAGACAACAGAAACAATATTACAGGGATACTCAATATAACGAGCGTGATGATTATGATCATGAATATTATGATTCAAACCCAAATAGGGGTTATAACAGAGGCAATAATAATTATAGAGACAATTAAAACCGAGGTAGATCACAACACAAAAGACATGGTAAATCTTATTACCAGGCTAACTCTGCACAACAGGAGTTCCACGACACCGATAATCAGAATAATGATAAAAAAGACTCCAACAGTGTAGCAAATTCCGCTTTCGATTTTGCTAGAGCATCTGAGTGTTCGCAATGCAAAACATTATTCGATCCAACCACAGTGTCTACTTTAAGCTGCGGTCACCCGCTTCCCGCTCTCCATGCGTCAATTGCGCATAATGGAAGGGGTGCTCTTGTCTTTAATAGGGGCCTAATAGATGGTACTCCGGTATCAATTCTTTTCGATTCGGGGTGCACTACCATTGGAGTGAGGCAATCACTCGTAAATCCTTCTCGAGCTACAGGCAATATAGTCAAATGTGTAACATTTGGTGGCACATTGGAGAAGTACTCCACTGCCATTATCAATATTGCTACGCCTTTCTTTACAGGAGAGGTGCAAGCATGTCTCTTGCCGAATCCGATCGCTGATCTTATCATCGGTCGCATTCACGGGGTGAAAGAATGCACTCCACAGCAAATTTCTAATTGGGAAAATGTTAATATGCAATCGGCTAATGCAGTAATCACTAGGGCTCAAGCTCTTAATATGCCACAATCTTCACATTCTGAAGATAATGATGCGCAGATCCGAGATGATCCCTTGGAGATTTCCCACGATTCCTTTATCAAACAGCAGGAAGATGATCCTACTCTAAAGAAATTCTTTACTCTGGCAACAAAAGGTGATCCGAATAAGGATACTAATCGTAAATCTTGGATTACGATGAAGAATGGCGTACTTGTACGTATGGTACAAGACTCCGCTAAGTCCATTCATTCTCAAATCCTTGTGCCTAAAAATATGAGAGTTAAAATCTTACAGCACGCTCATGATTCGCAGTGTGCTGGACATATGGGTTTTTCCCGTACTAAAGCTAGAGTTCTTCAATCTTTCTTTTGGCCTGCTGTGAATAAGGACATACGAATCTATTGTCGATCTTGTAAAGTATGTCAAGAGATTAAATCCAGAGGTCCACGCCATGATGCACCTATTCAGGCTGCAGACATTCCCATTCGGCCATTTCAAAAAATGGCGATAGACATCATTGGTCCATTTAAGATAAAGTCTGCGAGAGGACACCAATTTATTTTGACGTGTGTTGATATGTGCACACGTTGGCCGGAGGCTGTTCCTCTAAAGAGCATAACTACTGCTGATGTCGCAGATGCTCTTTGGTTAATATTTTCTCGTCTGGGGTTTCCAGCAGAAATATTATCCGACCATGGTACCCAACTCATATCGGATACCATGTCTCAAGTAATGTCGACTCTGAAGATAGAGAGATCGCTGAGTAGTATTTATCATCCTATGTCCAATGGGATGGTGGAACGTTTGAATAGAACTCTGAAAAACCTACTAGGTAAGATAACAGAAGATCATCCTCAGGATTGGGATAGGGTTTTACCCGCGGCTCTCTTTGCATATAGAGAGGTCGCCAACGAACATACAGGATTTTCTCCCTTTGAACTTGTCTTTGGCGCGAAACCGCGAGGTCCTATGTCCTTACTTCATGATCTTATAACTGCTGATAATATTGTCGATGACACAAAATCCTCTTATGAATATGTCATCGCACTTAGACACAAGATTATTGAAGCATGCAAATTGGCAACTGCTTCTTCTGAATTTGCGAAACAGAAGGCAAGGGAATTTGCCAATAAAAAGAGATGTTTGCGTCAACTTTGTCCAGGTGACAAAGCATTTGTCTTGCTACCTTGTAGGGAAAATAGACTTCTCATTTCTTGGAAAGGTCCGTACGATATAATATCAAAAGTTTCCGATGTTGACTATATCGTCGATATTGACGGGAAGCGTAAAACCTTCCACATCAACATGCTCACGGAATTCCATGAACGTCCTGATTATTTACAACCTGTTTTCCAGGCAACGGACGATTTTCCAGTCCAACATGGACAGTACTCATCTCTGTCAGTAATACAGGATGAGGAAACGAGTTTCTCGGATGTAAATTTACCTTTTCCAATGATTCCTCTTCACTCTAATGAATCATGGAAAGATGTTGCAATTTCTCCAGAATTATCTCCAGGAGAGCAGAAACAAGTTTCTACTTTGTTAGAACAATTTCAGGATGTCCTTACTGACATTCCTGGTCAAACGGATGTCATTCAACATGACATTATTCTTACTGACCATAGTCCTATAAGAGTCAGACCGTATCCTATCCCGATACATTTTCAAGCACAGGTAGAGAAAGAGTTAGATGAGATGATAGAGTTAAAAATTATTGAACCATCCACATCAGCATATTCTTCGCCGATGGTTATAGTACGGAAAAAAGACAATAACATACGTCTTTGCGTGGATTATCGCAAATTGAATCAAGTGACTAAATTTGATGCGGAACCTATGCCTTTACTAGAAGAGCTACTTACGAGACTATCGAATTCTCACTTCTTTACTAAACTCGATTTGTCTAAGGGATATTGGCAAGTTCCACTATCCGAACACGCCAAACCGTTTACTGCTTTTTCGACGCCTAGGGGTCTATTCCAATGGAATTTCATGCCTTTCGGTCTTATGAACGCCCCTGCAACATTTGTACGCATGATGCGTCGAATCCTATCTCATCGCTCAGATGTCATTGCGTATCTTGATGACATCTGTCTTTTCAGTGATACTTGGAACGATCACTATAATGGTATAAATGAACTATTGTCTATCTTACGCGAGCATAACCTGACAGCGAAACCATCGAAAGCATGTATTGGTTTTAGCGAAATATCTTTCTTAGGACACCGTGTTGGTCATGGGTTCCTAAAAACAGAAGACCATAATACAAGTAAGATACTTAACATTTCTATTCCTAAGACTAAAAAGCAAGTACGAAGTCTCTTAGGTCTAATACAATTTTATGGACGATTCATCCCGAATCTGTCCTCCATTATGTCACCTCTTTCTTCCTTGCTAAAGAAAGGGTCTCCTAATGTAGTCCATTGGACTCAAGAATGTCAATCCTCTTTGGATAAGGTTAAAACTATGTTTTCTACTTCACCTATCCTAGTATTGCCTTCTAAGGATAAGACATTTATTCTTCGTAGTGACGCTTCATCCACCGGGATTGGAGCTGCACTAATGCAAGAGTACTCTGGAACTCTGCATCCTGTGATGTATATTTCTCGGAAATTAAATGCCGCAGAGAAGAATTACTCGGTCCTAGACCGTGAATTATTGGCTATGGTTTGGTCAATCCTTAAACTGCAAAGATTTCTTCTGGGCGCGCATTTCATTGTGGAAACTGACCAGAAAGCTCTTACGGCTATTCAGAGTAAAAATCTGAAGAGCGCGAGATCAACGCGATACGCGATTGCTCTACAGCCATTTCATTTTTCGGTGCGAGCTATCCGTGGGTCAGAAAATGTGATGGCAGATATTTTGTCTAGATGCCCACATGATTCATAACTGTTATACAACTTTGATACAGTTGTTTCTATGTTGAAATGTGTACACATATGTAATATATCATATATTGATTGTAACACTACTTAGCGGTTCATTGATATTTATTCACCGCTGATCTTTCAATGTTTTTCGTCTTTGATGATCATGATGTTAAGATATCTTAGATGAAATTTATGTATAAACTAATGTGGAAATTGTGTCATTGCTAATATTGTAGTATGCGTTGGTGACACCTCTCTGGAAATATTTATACTTAGAGAAGTACTTTCTCTAAGGTCATAAAACTTATGCTTATCATCTGCGCATTGTATTGGTGCGTTGTGAGCCTATTGTATGTTGCTCCTAGATGGATTTCAAAAAAAAAAAAAAGTACCATTTTTTTTTTTCCCGAGGGGTGTGGTAATCTGTTGCGTGCATATTTTGACGCACATATTACAAAAATCGATATGGCTATTTAATATGGGAAAAATATAGACATTCATTCATTTGTGTATGAAAATGCTGTCTATGGTAAAAGCGAGAGAATCCATGTTTGATTCACACTTTTGATTATAGGAGTAATCGTTCTGGATATTGATCCGGCGCAAGGATATTGCGCTTACGTTTGTACTTATTTTTTAGGGCCAGAAAATATATTAATTTGCTTATTGTGTTTATGGCCTGAATTCATATGTATTACATATTATTAGTACAAGTAGAATCAGTCCTATATTGTATATTTTGGATGGGTAGGAGGGACTAGATTCTTGTTATTCCGGTCTAGCGGAAGTATGAGTTGTCTTGACAAGTCGTGATGAGTTCCGATGTACCGTGATAATGGCGGGTACGCATTTTTCAAAGGGCTGGTAGATTCTTAAGGAAATATAATTCATGAAGTGGTTTTCTTCTAAAGGAGATGGTATCTCTACTATAGTTTATGTTAGAGACTCTCCTAAGGTACGGTACAATGTATAATTCGGACTCCATGTATTGCCAGACCCTATTTTGATGATCTCATGTCGATTCGACCTAGATGGAACATTGTGCTTCGTATCGCTAGGGTCGTGTTTTGTATCGACAAAGATGACAGACTTTCCTGCAGCGGTTATGGCTACGTGAATTAACCTGATCACCGTAGAGCTGTATGGAAACATTTATGAAATCATTTATATACCCATTATAAATTAACTCTGGCTTATATTCTCCTTCCTATGAATGAGTGAACGACAACTCAGGGAGGCAGCCATGTTAGATTTCGGTCATCATATGTTTTGATCACTGCCAAGAGAACAGATTATTTATCCTATTATCGGACAGTGACAGGGAGATCTCAATCTTGCTAGAAACCCCCTCTTTCGTGGTTTCATAATATATGCTACAAACTATGGACGTCAAGTAACTTTAGTTATTTATCGATCTGCCTTCACTGACGCGTTTAGTCAGATAGGGGGATGCGGCCATAATATATCATGACATTGAACTTTTTTACCCATTTACAGCTGGGTAGACTGGAGCATGCCTGATCTCAACAACACACCACTCTTCCTTACAGAGCATACAGACTGACACTTTACAGAGTGGAAAGAAGAAAAGAAACTTTACACTAATGCTTTGTCATATTGAGCAACAGCCCATTGTTCTAAGTCTTTCCCAGTCTTATCAAGGGATTTTCCTTGTGCTATAAAGTAATCTAATGTAGACATTTTGTCTTCTTAAATCAGAAACCTGAAAAAGTAAATAAATTACCTTATTTCACTTTAATGGGATACAAGTCTATACCATAGACTTAGTCTTAGTGAAAACTTGTATGGTTTATAATACCCAATGATAACTTGAGTACCTGTGGACAACAATAACTGTATCTCAAATACTGTGGGAGACAAGCCTTACAAAGGTCTTGTATACCCTAATGTAATCAATGATCACTTGAGTACCTGTGGAAAATAATATTTCCCTTTACCAATCACTTTGGGAGACAAGCCTTATAAAGGTCTTGTACATTTTGTTTTATAACAATAACAATCATAAAGTACTGATCTGTACTATAATATAAGTGTATTCCACTATACCTCATATGTCATATGTCAACTAAAGACATTACAAAGGACAAACAAGAAAAGACAATCTGAAAACATTTGCAGAGATCAAATTAAATTAAATAGGAGAAATGAAAAAAATTATCACAGAATCCGTGATGATAACTGCAATAAGATAACAAGACAAATAACGCCACAGTGTATAAACATAAGGGTGTAAAGAAATCAAAAATAGAAAAGATGAGACCTACAATTATACAAACAAATCAAACAAAACTAAGGAACACAAAATTATTAACAAAAACAACGAAGAAAAGAACACCTCATCACAACTAACAGAAATAGCAGCAAATTGTTGCTAACAAATTTCCAATTAAGAAAATGTGTACCTATAGAATACTAGTACCAGACCAATGTCACTCGGCATACCTTGTACTAGTCACACAGAATATACTGTAAACCTTCTGTAAAGTGTGGTGTGTTCTCTTTCTTCTGTAAAGCTCCACTATCAATCACTGTAGCATGTTGTTTGTGGTGCCACTACTGTATGTATCCATGGTAGTGTACAGAGTTGTCGAGATCAGGCATGCTCCAGTCTACCCAGCTGTAAATGGGTAACTCACCCTAGTCCTAAGTTAGGGAAGGCAAAGGCAGCTGTAAACAGTAGTTTCCCTCTAAGGCTCCAGGGGAAGCAGGCCCTAAACTTGGTCACTTCAACCGACGCAGGATGGTGTAGATATGGGTAGAAGTGTAGAGTGTGTTTACCGCGAATGGTGTACTGTTCGTGTTCTGACCAATCTAAACACTCATTCACTTGTGTCTACAAGGCACCAATGCAGACTGCTGGAATCTTTGTTTACACAGTTTATTTGGACGCTCACACTGGGACATAACGAGTAAATCATGGGTATGTTGACATATCAATTTGCAGGCATACATAGTAGATCCTATGTCATGGCACATTCATAAATAATAGGTAGTACATCAATGGCCGCATCCCCTATCTGACTAAGCGCGTCAGTGAAGGCGGATCGGTAAGTAACTAAAGTTGCTTTATATTCACAGTTTATCATATTGTGAAACCACGATAAGGGGTTTCTATCCAAATTGAGATCTCCTTGCCACTGTCCGAATAATAAGATACATGCCCCGTTCTTTAGACAGTGATCCAAAAAATGCGAAGACAGGAATGTAACATGGCCGCCTCCCTGAGTTGTCGCTCACTCGCTCACAGGAGGATATATATATAAGCCAAAGTTAATTTGCAATACATAAGCATAATTTCATAAAGTTCCTCCATACAGATGTACCGTAATCCAGTTACCTCACGTAGACATAATTACAGTATGGAGCCTGTCATCTCCGTCGATACAAATTTGACCCTAGCGTTGCGAAGCACAAAATTCCCGCTAGGCCTAACCGACCTGAGATCATCAAAACAGGGACTGGAATTACCTGGAGTCCGAATCATACATGGTACCGTACATTAGGAAAGTCTCTAACACAACTCTAGTAGAGACACAATCTCCTATAGAAGAAAAACTACTTCGTAAATCATTTTTACTGAAGAATATACCAGCCCTGGAAAAATGCGTACCCGCCATTGTCACGGTACATCGGAACTCATCACGACTAGACAAGACAACTCCTACTTCCGCTAGAGCGGTGTAACAAGAATATAGTCCTGCCTAGCCATCCAAAATATACAATATAGGACTGATTCTACTTGTACTAATAATATGTAATACATATGAATTCAGGCCATAAACATAATAAGCAAATTAATCTATTTTCTGGCCCTAAGAAATAGGTACAGACAAGGGTGTCATATCCATGCGCCGAATTAATATCAAGAACGATTACTCCTATAATCAACAGGGTAAAACAATTATGGATTATCTAGCCTTCCCCATAGACAGCATTTTCATACACAAATGAATGAATGTCTATATCTTTTCCATATTAAATAGCCCTATCGATTTTTGTAATATGTGCGTCAAAATATGCACGCAACAGTCTCATCGGCCTTTTTATACCGAGTATTGGGAATCGTGTTGCACGTGTAACTTTCATTGTTTTCATGTAGTCTGTACACAAACCCGTGGGTTGAATCATGCACTTTCCATTCCAGCAGCCATTCGCTCTCTACCTCATGACAAACACGGGGAAAATCCATTCCCACACTTTTTTTCCCAGCTTCTCGGCATCAGAATATATAATAGTGGTGCGTTTTTAATGTGCTTCAGTATATATATATATATATATATATATATATATATATATATATATATATATATATATATATATATATATATATATATATATATATATATATATATATATGTGTGTGTGTGTGTGTGTTTATATAAATATACACACATACATACAAACACACATGGAGCCACGGTAGCACAGTGGTTGGTGCACTGGCTTCCTAGCTCGGTTGTCCATGGTTCAATCCCCAGTTGAGGTGGGCCCGGATATTTGTAGACCGCAAACGGCTCTGGGGTCGACCCAGCCTCAAGAATTGGGTACCAGGGCAACTCTGGGAAGGTTAAGGCGGCCGGCGTGATGCTGACCACATCACTCCTAGTGTGCCAATGGTCGAGAAAATATATGCGCGAGGGTTCCTTCCGACCACTTATTTCTGTTGAGCGGAGGTTGAATGTTTTTTTTTTTTTTGTAACGAAGTGTGACAATGGGGGAGGGGAGGGTTAAAAATGGCCAAAATTGCATGACGTCATATGTGGACGACCCCTTGGATATAGTGTGGAAAAGGGGGTAATGAAAATAGATAATGTCATATTAGGCCAAAGAACATAGCCTAGATTGCGGCCACGGGGCCTTCGTCACGGACAAACGAACAAAACGTGTGAGGAAGAAAGTGATAAACAAGTTCAATATATAACAAAAATTTTAATGATGCAATATGCAAATGAAAAGTGATGGTGTTGCTCTCGTGAATTCCAGTACGAAGAAAATTAGATGAGGGCTGCAGGTAAGAAATGGCGAGAGTGAATACAAATAAAAACAAGAAATAAAATGAAAGGAAATCTCCGCGAATGACTTGTCTTTGCCTTTTTAAATTATTACATTAATCAAAATAGTATGTCCGAAAGAACATTATAAATGTATGTTATTAGTGTTTTAAATGCACATAATGGCATGTAAGGATGTATTCTTTGTAATTAGTGGCTCAAAAGAAGAAATAAAGAAGGGCTAAAAGCCACTGCCGTGGATAAATAGTAATAACCTACGCTGCGGCCACAAGGCCTTCGTCAGGGACAGACAAACAAGATACAGGAGGAAAAAGTTAGAATTAAGTGAAGAGCATGAAACTACAGGTATAAGAGCAAAATACCCCCTTATTGTGTTGTCACTTGTTGCAGCAATGAAGGCTGCAACTAAACCGGAAATCGGAAGTGGATAGTGCATTAAAAGGTTTAAGGTAACCCATAAGATGAATGAGGCGCTATTCCAAGCGGAACCGACTGTTGGCATCCGAGGAACAGGATCTGATGGCTGTCACCTGGATGTCAGTGGCACCGTGGTGGCCAGGGCCATTGAAGTGGATGGCCACAGGTGTGGATTTCAACTGAGAGATGTCGTAGAGGTGTCTGCAGAATCGGTTCCCCAGTCGTGTGCCCGTTTGGCCGATGTAAGTAATATTGCAACGTTTGCATATAATAGCATAAATGACGTTGCGTGACTCGCATGTGAAGCCATGGGTGATGGTGAACTTGGCCTTAGGGAACGACACTGAACGTGTTTGGATTACATACTGACATGTCTTGCATCGTGTTCGGTTACATGGCTGGGTCCCAAAATGGCCATCGTTGACGGTTTTCAAACGGCTGTGGACTAGGAGGTCCCTCAAATTTTTATCCCGTCTATATTCCAGCAAGGGTGGCTCACTAAACACTTCCCGCGCCACTGGGTCAGCTTGGAGAAGAGGTAGGTGGCGATACAGGATCCTTTTGACAGCAGCGCTGTGAGGGTGATAGGTCAATATTCACTTGACTTTATCAGAGGAGGTTTTGTGGCGGGGTTTGAGGGCCTCTAGACGTGAGATAGGGAGAACACGCTCTAAGGCAGAGGTAAGAACATCCTCTGGATACTGTCTCCTGCGGAAGAAGTCCAATATTTCCTGCGCTCGGCATCGAAAGTCATCATCTTGGCAATAACCGACGGAGGCGGAGAAGTTGTGAGAAAGGCAAGGAGTCACGACAAGCCTGAGGATGAGAGGAAGTATAAAGGAGGTAAATGTGTGCATCCGCGGGTTTGTAGTACACCGAGGTGTCAATGTGGGGGGGAGTGATGGTGACAACAATGTCAAGGAAGTTAACAGAGACAGTGGAGATGTGAGAGATGAATTGGATCGCAGGGTGAAAGTTGTTGATGAAGTTAATATCAAAGGTGGCTATAGCGCAGCTCACTCAACGCTGCCGAATGGCACTCTGTAATGTTCAAAAAGTATTGTTTTACATGTTTACTCATATACTCATGTTTTCAGAAGGGACCCTGACATCATCACCAGAACTGCTTTGGTGTGGACCCCTGAAGAACGGTGAACAGAGGCAGAGCAAAAAATGCCTGGCGGAGAACAGTGGAGGCTGAGATGCAAAGCATGAACCAGAGTTGGGGCACGGCACGAAGGATGGCCACCAACCGAGCAAAATGGGGACAGTTTGTTGTTGCTCTACAAGACGCCACTAGGCGTGATGGCCATTGACTGCTTTGACAGTCAGGGGCTATGGATCCAAGAAGTAGAAGATAAGACTCACCTACCTAGTAATGTATTGTAGCATCTCCATCGTAAACATGTAAAACAATACTTTTTGAACATTACAGAGTGCCATTTGGCAACGTTGAGCTAGCTGCGCTATAGCCACCTTTGATATAGATGTTCAGGTATAACATCTGCTGTATAACTGACACAGGAGAACAACACCCATACTCTAACATAACAACATAAACGAACAAATGCACCGTGTATTATACATTCAGACACATACACAATCTGCATTCACACACATCTACTCACTTATGCACATGTACTTCTACACAAAAACACCACATTCACACAAGAAGTAGTAAGCCTTTGCCACATATACTGTATTTAAAACTGCTAGTAACTGACATGTATTTTCTAAAAGTCATTCCTTCACTCAACTTCACATAGTGCGTGAGCGTGGACGCTATTGAGCTCAATCTATGTAGTGATGATCAGCTTCAGCTGGACTCTTGCGTCATTCAGGCTCTGGGATCCATTGGCTTCTTGAGGCTTTTCGACTGTAAGGTTAGTTTTTGCCCAAACTTTAGATTAGGCTCATGGATAACTTGATGCAGAAAGAGATTAAAATGAACAGCAGAAAGATTGGGTGAAGATGAACTCGACAACACAAAACATGACATTTTGATAGCTAACCTAACATGAAAAGTGAAAAACACACGCTCAATAAGGTGCAAACCACTAACTTTTCCATGCCTTATTCTTCACGAAAGACAGCTTACAGAATCCTTTAAGATACGAACTGGCAAAGGATAGAGATATGTCTTGTCAGGATTTCTCCTCTAACTGGTCATTAGATTATGACAACATCAACCACCACAACCGGAATTCAGTGGACTGTGACAGAGCAGCTTGATGATCTAGATTTTGCCACTGACCTTGCCCTTCTATCCTATAACCAAAAACAGATGCAAGACAAAGTGAAAATACTTGATGAGAAGTCATAACAGTTGGATTCGAAAATCCACAGAGAAAAGACAAGGATTATGAGAGTAAATAAATGTAGCAAATGATATCCAAACGACACTTAGAGAAACACTCCTACCAAGTGTACGCTCAAACATTTGGCAGCAACGCAGAAAATGTTGGAGGAATGGAACTGATGACAAGAACTAGACAAGCACCAGTGGAACACGAGATGCAAAGAAGATGCTGCAGATGCATAGGACACACACTGAGAAATCCTGTTGATAGAAGAAGGCAAAAGAACACATGGAAAAGAGACAGACTTGAAGGGATGAAGAAGATATGTAATGTAAAGACTTTGAGCTTATGGCACGGCACAGGAAGACTTGGCATACGTTTTTTGAAGGCCTATGCTCCTTGGGGAGTTGAAAGATGAAAGGTGAAAGGTGAAAGAATGGACAATGATATCACCAAAAAAAAATACAGAAGGCTAGAGGGGTTTTCATTGCATTGACAAATGTATCAAACCAAAAGAAATCAGTCAACAAAACAATATGAATTTTCAATGTGAATGTCAAGACAGTTCTATTAAATGGCTTTGAAACACATAAGGGATAATGGAGAAGTTAAATGCTTTCCTGAATGGGCCTTTGTACAGAATAAGATTAAAATGGTATGACAATGGTATATATTGTGGAACTGATAGAGCAAGAGGTTGGGAAAAGACTGTGGTCTTGAATAGGACACACAATAATGAGGAAACCAGCTGGTAGTATTACAAGACAGTCCTTGATCTGCAATACCCAGGGTAAGAGTAACAGTGAGAGGCACATGAAAAACAATGAGCCAGATTATTTCAATGTTTTCAGAATATTCTAAACATAAATCAGCCAAAAGAAACACCATCTCAGACACAGCAAAGGAACCCTTAAAAGTAAACACACATCAACATATGAAGCAAGATATCAATAAAATCAAATACATAAGCTGCAGGAGTGGAAAGAATCCCTCTAAAAGCAGTAACAGTTGATATTCTGTTCACTACAGAAATTGTAATCGCCTTCGTGAGAAAACCTGGCAACAAGAGGCTATCCCTGTCACTGGAACTCACAGGGTAAGAGAAAAGTTGGGAGGCCAAAGCGAAACGTGTGAAAAATGGTGGAAAAGGAAGCCAAGGTAGTCAGGATCTTGTGAGTACAGCTGAAAAAGACAGACTAAAAATAGAAATTTTGTGGGGAGCAACAGTTACAACCCTACGTTTCTTGTGGAACAAAATGGACTATTAATGTCTATAAGAAGTTATATATTTACAGCTTCTAAGATTTGTGGTTATCGGACATGTAATAAATAAATAGTTCATCATATTTTGTGACATCCTTTAGTATAAGTATATGAAATATTACAACTTGAAAGTCATCAAGAATGCAGACAACCAAATCAATGAACTCGGACTAAAAAAAAGACTAAAAGAACACAAGGATGCACGCAATACA
Organism: Oreohelix idahoensis; assembly: GCA_024509875.1. Classification (NCBI taxonomy): domain Eukaryota; kingdom Metazoa; phylum Mollusca; class Gastropoda; order Stylommatophora; family Oreohelicidae; genus Oreohelix; species Oreohelix idahoensis. The sequence continues at coordinate 33,696 of JAMPIV010003915.1, read as the reverse complement.
CCATGAGAAAGATATTTTCACCAGACAAATAAGAGAGTTCAGATATCCTGGGCAACTGGAGAAGAACCATAGAAGAGAACCTGCAGAAACCATGGGCAAGGTTGAAAAAAACAGTCCAAACCAAAAATGTGATGATGAACAACAGCTGCAGATCTTTGTTCCACATGGAATAAAAAGTAGTAAGCATATGTTTGTAAAATAGGGGAAGTTGAAGAAGTGGCAGACAGTGATATAAAAAAAGAATAAAAAGGCATGAAAAGCTTCCATTTCATTGGGCTTGAATATGAAGATGAAATGTTACCAAGTCCAACACAAATTCAAAATCTTCAACTGAAATGTCAAGTTAGTCTTGTTATACAGCTTTGAAACATGAAGAACAATCAAAACCAAGAAGGTACAGTCTTTCATAAATGGGCTGTTGTGTAGAATAGAGGGATTTAAATGGAATAACAAGATCATCAATGTGGAACTCATGACCAGGACCAGACAAGTGCCGGTGGAACACGAGGTAAGAAGAACAACCTGATTTAGGATAGGACACACATTGAAAAAATACCTCTTGATAACATTGCAAGGTAGTCCTTTTTTCTGGAATGCCCAGGGTAAGGGCGATAGAGAGAGATAGAAAACATATGGAGAAGAAAACTGGAGACAGAAATGAAAGGGCTAAAAATGGCATGGAAGGATGAAGTGTGCATGGCACAGGACAGGCTGTGTGAATTAGGTCAAGGCCTATACTCCTGAAATGATGGGTAGTGATGATGATAAAGAGTACGCAGCTTCTGGTGAAATCATAATTAAGAATTTCTGGTAAATTATTTTGAAGACCAATAAATTATGTTTAAAAGGAAGCACAGCTTAATATAATTTCTATGCACTTCTGGCTACTACGATCACTAAACACTTAATTCCAACTGATAGTTATGGTGATTAAACTTGTTGCATTTCAGGTAAATCTTCTGTCTGTGTCAACCCCTGTTGCCAGGACTGTAGTTCTCTACAGATGTCATGTGACAGATTATGCCTTACAAATGGCGCTAAATGGTTGCCCCAACATTAGTCATCTTAACTTGGAGAAATGCAGAAACATTACAAAGGTTAGCCAGACATCCCAGACAACTGGGTTTTTTCCCTTTTTCTGGTACTTTGATTTTTTTAAAAAAATATAGTTAGTTAGTAACCCCCTTCAGTCATCAGTGACTATGGGAATGCGCCCCTGAGGTGATAGCCCTCCGCTGTTTTTTGTTTGTTTGTTTGTTGCCTAGTGTTCCTTTCAGTGTGTTCTTTTTTCTTCTGTATGTTCTTTTAATTTAAGAATTCTCAAAAGGCCACAGCTCTTTCTCATAAAACAGGTGATCCTGATACAGGGTTCTTACTTATTCGAGCTGCAGATCGTTCTGTGTCAGTGTACTTCTCTCATCATGGACATTTGCTTTTATTTGTGCTTATATATGTATATGTTTGATCAATTCTGAACTTATTGAATACATGGTAGGTATTTCAACCTGCAGTGGCCAGTTCTTTGCTAATTATCAAATGGTCTTTCTCAGTAATGAGTGTTACGATTTTATTTCATCTGACTTTGTAAATTCTTTGCCATTTTTCTCTGAAGTTATTTTTTTATAATTTTTCTGCTTTGTTGTTGTTTAACTAGCGCTGCTGGGCTTTTCACTCTTTCTCAACCAATACCAAGCTGAAGACTCCTTGGTATTATCTATACTGTAGACCTGGGCTTTTCTTGTGGCTTTTCTGTTATTCCGAAACGTGTTGAGTTTAAGTCATGAGCTCCAGTTTCTTCAGCTTGGCTTGCATTTAAAGGATCATCAAAGCTCGTGGCATATTGTGCATTCCCCGCCATCCAAGAAAGCTCTCCAACAATGCAGAGCTAAAATACTGTGCTCTGGTTGTGGGCTCTCCCAAGAAATTGTCACGTCCTGCACAGAGCCACTTCTCAGCTCCCCCTGCCTATCACTGGGGGTCCATAGTGAGATCCTTCTGCATGCGGTCAACCAGGCCAATGCCAAAGAATCACGTCTGGGGCTTAAGTGACTTCTCCAAGCTTAGTGTGCAATGCTGGGTTCTCAACAAGTTTCACCACAGGGGGAATCCCTGGAAGTGTGTAGATTATTTCAAGAGTCAATGAGGGTGTAATTGGCCTCACAGACAGAGGTTCACTTCCACATATATATAAACTGTAGCATTGTGCATAGCTGGTGGTCATATAAGGATGACTCCAGAAATGCCTCCATGCATATTTTTCTGCTTTAATTTCATTACAGGCTACCCTATCCTATTGCTGTTTGTTTACTCCTTCTTTGGCAGGTGTACATGCTGTCTTGGTTCCATATATCTTTCAGCAAGTATTTTCACAGTGTTGATTTTATAACTGGCTTCTGTCTAGTAGGGCATCTGACAAGCTGTCCAGTTGAATTTTATGGCTTCTTAAGGTGATTGTGAAAGATAGGGCCTCTGTGATGAACACTGTCTTTTTGGATTATCATTCCACTAGCAATAACCCGTCAAACTTGACGGATTTTTAATTATAGTGTGCTGTTTTCGTTCCCGGATGAGCAGATAGAAGTACATTCTTAGAGTGTTTTTGGTTTCTTTCCATTATACAGTGTAATCAAACTGTTCATGAACACCGTCATTTGAACGCTTTTCTTTGTTGATTGTAACTATTTTCGGGAGAGTATGTACAATGGAAACAATAAAAATTTTCAGCACGGTTGCATTCCTCAGCTGTGACCAACGGACACACGGCGAGAATTATGTTATTTTAGATTCTCTGGTGACAACATTTCGTGTGAAAGTGCGTGGATTGTTTTCAAAGAGTGTTACCTGATAATAAGGGGTTTTAACAAAAACTTGCAAGTTTTCATGATTTGTACATCGGGTGAGGGCTCATGCACACCAATTTTTACGCACTTTTTCCTCGTCGAGCGCTACTAATTTCGTGAAAGAATAAAAAAAATTAAAAAAATTAAACCAAAGTATTTGTTTTATATAACACCCACGCCGCGCAAGTTGCACACCGTGCGTTGCGCACTTTTTTTTCTGGCGCGAGTTACTATTTTGAGTGAGACCGACCGACGTAACATACATCGGTAATTATGTTAGTTGGGAGGGATAGTTGGGAGGGTTTCCAGGACATTCATGTTTTTCCTTTGCTTTGTTCCATTGCTTCTGTTTCAGTGTTAAAACTGAAAATTTTCACGCCGCTGAGACATAAATTTCCATTCCACTTTTTAATATGTTTCATTGCTGTTTCTATCTATTTTCACATTTGTTTATGCTGTTCTCTGCCACTACTTCTGGGACCACTACTTCTGGGACCACTACTTCTAGGACCACTACTTCTGGGACCACTACTTCTGGGACCACTACTTCTGGGACCACTACTTCTGGGACCACTACTTCTGGGACCACTACTTCTGGGACCACTACTTCTGGGACCACTACTTCTGGGATATAGTCTAACAGCTTTTGGAATCTTACACTTCTTCATAGTTTGATTATGTTCCTTTTCAAATTGGACTATGCCTGTGTGAAATGTCCAATACATAAAGGCCAAATTCATTTATCTTTTGTGTTAAACAGCTTTTTTTCTAGTCTTCCTCAGCCTCTTCCAGTCTGCTGTTTATCACCAAAAAAAAAGTTTGTCAAAATCTATCATTTCAAGATATATATTCTCAATATTTTTTGTGTTAACAATGTTCTAAGTATTTTCCTGTATGTAATCTCTGAACTTTTCAGTAAAAACAATATTGCATTATTTAGTGTACCATTAAAAAATGCTTTTTGATGTTGTAAAACTTCACCAAGCAACTTTTTGTTTTTACAAAGTGTGGGATGCAAGAACTGCAACTTTATTCTCAAAGAGGGAGCCGCGCTAGCGTAGTGGTTACCACACTGCGCTGGCGACCGGATGACCCAGGATCAAACCCGGGCGAGGACATTTGAAGATTTTTCTTCGACCGGGATTTGGACTGGATTAACTCGAGCCCTGGCGAGTACATTTGAAGGAGTGTCGTCGACCAGGGACTGGCGGCTTCTGAGCCGACCCAGCTCTAATGGGTACCTCCGAAATCGGCGAGTATCTGCCTGAATGGTGAGGGACACCTGTCTCTGTGCAAGAAAAAAAAAAAAGGATACTCACGTAAAATCAGTCTCAGGTTAAACATTAACCTGAGATTTCGCCTCGAGTAATAGCGGGCGTACGAAAAAAAAAAAAAAATTCTCAAAGAATCTATTTTCCTAATGCTTTTTGTTTTGTTTAACATATCTATCCATAGCCAGTGATCGTTAGTAATTCATTCATTTATGCTGACTAAGGCACATGCCGTTCCGCGTAGTTCCTGGAAGTCTCTGAGAAGACAAAGGAAAGAATATGGTTTCTGCTCGTTAAACCAGGTCATAGCAGCCCCCTTCAATCATAACTGACTCTGGGAATGCACCCCAGAGGTGATAGCCCTCAGCTGTTTTTTTTTTCCTTTCAGCATGTTCTTTTCTCTTCTGCTTGTTGTGAGAGCTTTCTTTCGCCCAATCTGAGTTGGCACTGCTAACAGCATTGCCACTTGGCGTGATCGGCAACTTCATCCCCCCCAGGTTGCTGGATTTATGTCCAGTTCCCTCATGTCTCTCTTGCACACATCTTTGAACATCAGCTGCGGTCGCCCAACTGTTCTTTTGTCATCTGCCAGTTGTCCGTTGAAGATATCTTTCCATGTGGCGGACATGACCAAGCCAGAGTAGCCTGCTCTGTCTGAGCAGTGTATTCATGCTTTGAAGGCCTGCATATGACAACACCTCGCCATTTGTCACTTTAACCTTCCATGAAATACCAAGGGTGTGGCATTGACACGGTCGATGGAAGGTATTGAGCCTTCTTTCTTGCTTAGCATAGGTTTGTTTCATGTCTCGCTGCCATATAGAAGTGTGGTGGGGATCCAAGCATTATATACGGCTGCTTGGATCTTCATTGTGAGTTTGGAGTTTCCCCAAACATGCGTTGTGAGGTGGGCAAAGATGGCTGCAGCTTTGTCAATGCAGCTGTCAATTTCTGTGTCCAGGGAGAGTTTATTGTTAATGGTAGACCCCAGGACCCATTGCCAATTTATAGTTATCAGTAGTAATAACTGGTGCAAGATCCACACCTTGAACCAGCACATTTGTTTTCTTTAGGCTTACTGTGAGGCCAGAGTCCTTGCATGCTCGAGAGAAGTGATTCATCAAGCTCTGGAGCTCCTGTTGACTTTGAGTGATGATTGCAACAAGTCTCTTATAGTGACTCTTCTGATTTTCATTTTTACCTTCAGCCTTGCAAGGTTAAACAGTCAGCCATCTGACATAGTGTGAAGGCATATTTCTTCAGTTGTATCTCCGAATGCATGTTTCAAGAACAAAGCAAAGGAGAAGCAGAAGAGGGTTGGAGCCAGAATGCAGCCTTGTTTGACGCCACTGCCCATGTCAAAGGGCTGTGAGGCGTTTCCAGCAAACTGGACTGTTCCTTTCATGTCTTCATGGAATGAATTTATAATTTCCAGCTATTTAGTGGGACAGCCTATTTTCAGGAGAATTTTGAAGAGTCCATCCTTGATGACCAGGTCAAATGCCTTTGTGAGGTTGATAAAAGCGACATACAAAGGCTTTTTCTGCTCCCTTAATTTTTGTCTGAAGTTGGCAGAGAGAAAGATCATGTCTATTGTTGACCTACCGGCTCAGAATCCACACTGCAACTCTAAATATATGAGCTCAGCCAACTTGTGTAGTCGCATTAAGATGACTCTGGCAAAAACCTTACCAACAATACAAAGAAGAGAGATGGCTCTGTAATTGTAGTAATCGTATCTGTCTCCTTTATTTTTATATAGTGTTACAACCTTGGCATCTTGCATGTCTTGGGGGATAGTCGCCTCTCCCAAGCACTGACTCGGCACTATATGCAGGTGTGTAATAGTGTGCTTTTATTGCATTTGATTAACTCGGGAGGAATCCCATCACTGCCTGATGCTTTGCCAGAGGTCAAACTATCAATAGCTTTGCTGAGTTCTTCGAATAGTTGACAGCTGTGGTAGAGGATCGATAAAAAATGGGAAACGAATGATACATAGGGCCATTTACCTCATCATGTAAAACAGATTGCTATGGCAACGCTGACACCGAGGGCATGAAAGTACTTTAGAACAGGTTGTCTTTCCTGGTGGCTAGCAGCAGTTGTGACTACATGCTCCTGAGGGAGCAAAATATGGACATTCATTCATGACATGATGCAGTACTACCATTTAGATGCTGCTATTTGGGGCTGGCAACCTCATCATGTACAACAAATTGCCGCAGGAAAAACAGGCTGCTAGAGGAGGATGTGAATGATTGACACAGGTTTCCTGCAAGGGGACCAACTGCAGTGTCAGCTCCATGCTCCATACGCAGCACTGAGGAACATGATGATGATTATGAACATTAGAGAATATATTTCTGAATACAGCAACACTCTGTAGATGTCAGGTCACTCACATAACAGTGATCATTGGTTCGAACCCCTGGGATTTCAGTTTTCACTCTTTACCCTTGCTGCATTTGGGGATCAGGGCAGACTATTGATAAACATTTTCTGTATTTTAGATTTGTTTTAGATTTTAAAACCAGTTTTAATGCCTCAGAGCTGTCATAGACCGGAAGGGAAGCATCAGATAGCTAATTCTTCTTTGATGCTGCTCTTCGGGTAGCCAACTCTTCTATGAAGAGCATCAGCTGGGAGACTTTTTCAGGCCGATCTTCTCCCATTCTGCAGACATGGCCAAACCATCTTAGTTGGGTCTGTTCTACTTGGGTCTGCAGGGGGTGGGATTTTAGGCCTTGACGTATTGTCTGGTTGCGGACCATGTCTCTTCTTGTTACTTCAACCACCTTCCTCAGATACCTCATTTCTGAGGTTTGGATCTGGCTTTTGTGGGTTGTAGTTATTGCCCATGACTCGCATCCATATGTCAAGACTGGGACATAGGTGAAGCGGTATACAGCCATCTTCGTTTTCTTACCAACCTCTCTCTTGCTGAGGAATCCTCGATTTATGGCCTGAAAAAGTCTCCCAGCTGCTGCTTTTTGAGTGGCCAACTCTTCTTTGATGCCTCCCTTTCGGTCTATAATAGCTCCGAGGTATTTAAAGTGGTCGACCTGCTCCAGGACCTGTTCTCCCAGCTTAATCTGATGCCTTCTTTCTTCTCGTGATATCACCATGGATTTTGTTTTAGAGCTGCTTATGACCATCCCTCTCTTCTCCAGCTCTTCCTTCCAGACTTGCAGGTTGGATTGGAGATGTGCCTCTGATTTAGTAATCAGGGCAACATCATCAGCAAATGCCAGCTCTGAAATACAGACCTGTCTCATCTTCCAGTACCCCACTGAATACTTTCTTGTTCTCTTCTTACATATCTTGATGACATCGTCCATGAGGAGTATGAAAAGATAAGGTGACAGGATATCACCTTGTCTTACGCCAGTGGTGGTCCTGAACTCTTCTGACTTATGGTTTGCTGTCCTCACATAATTTCTGCAAGACTTGTAGAAGCTCTGTATAGCATGAGTCAGAGGTGCTGGAATGTTCTTCCTTGCCAAGCAATCCCAAAGTTTGCTCCAGGGGACTTTGTCAAATGCCTATTCCAGATCTCACCTTTATACCCAAGAGCCTTTTCACTCAGCTGTCTGAGTGAGAAGATCAGGTCTTGAGTACTTCGGTTTGCTCTGAATCCGCACTGGATCTCATCCAATTGTGGCTCAGCTAGGCGTCGGAGTCTCTGCTCTAGGATTCTGGAGTAGATTTTACCAGGGACACTGAGAAGGGATATGCCTCTGTGGTTTCCACATTGTCGATTGTCACCTTTTTTTAAAATTGGTGTTATGATGGCAATCTCCCAATCCTTTGGTATGGTCTTGTTGCACCACGCTGCCTGTAGGACCCTTAAGAGTAATAGGTCACCTGATGCTCCCATGTACTTAACCATTTCTGGTGTTATACCATCATGCCCTGCTGCTTTGCCCATCTTGATTTTCTCCAGTGCTGCCTTCAGTTCTTTCATCTTTATGTCATCTTCATCACCATTGGTTTCCTCTTCTGTGCTAGTGGTTATCATTTCTGATGCTTGACCTTGCTCACCTTCAAGGAGTTCTGAGAAATATTCTTTCCATCTTTCTATTACTTCCTTCGGGGCAGTAAGCAATTTGCCTTGCTTGTCCTTTATAAATTTGAGAGGGCATTGTTTTTCCTTCCTCGTGTTCTTTAGGGTCTATAGAACAATTTCTGGTTTTCTTGTGCATCTTTTTCTAGCTTTTCTCCAAATTCTTCCCCAGGACTTCTGTTTTGCTGCTAGCACCTTGTTCTTTGCTTCTGTTCTGAGTATCACATATTCTCTATATTTCTCTTTTTGTCCTGCTGTGTTTTTAGCTCCTAAGTATTGTTTCTATCCATTTTCTTCTCTCTTATTTTGTCTTTGACTTCCTCTGTCCACCAAGGTGTCCTCTTTCTCTTGTTCCCAAGTCGGACTTCACCACATGCTTCTGCAGCAGCTGTCTTTACGATGTCCTTGAATTTAAGCCAGAGGGTTTCCAAGTCATCAGGTTGTTCTTCTGTGTTACCCACCGCTGTAGCAATAAGCCCCTGATATCTGGTCTTAATTTCTGGCTCTCTCAGCTTGTAGGTCTTAAATGCTCATTTGTCCCGTTCGTTTACCTGGTCTCTTGCGTGACGCTGGGCAGTTCCTAGGCTGAGCAACTCTTTCAGTTGTTCGTTTGATTGTAAGCAAGCACACAGGCTTTTGATTATAGCAGGATCCTCTCAAGTCACCTAATTAAATTAAAAGGCACACGGTATCTTAAGCCTGTACTATCGCGCGTCGCTTTAACGAGTACGGGGTTTGGTAAAAGCCCCCAATATTGAGGATGCATCATGACTCAATGCCGCCTTTCCCCCCTCCGACCCGGTAAAACTACTCAGCGCACAATGTCAGTTATAATTTAATTATGACTACGCTCCCTTAACAACTATCGTTTTTACACATGATATTAAATCTGCTAGTCACTATATAATTACACACAATGAAAATATAATGCGCATTATCTACTCTCACTTTATCCGTCACTCCTAGCGTTATTTAGTCGGCTAAACCGTATCTTCTGTGAAAAAAAAATTGGTTGATGGATTTTTCATTACTGAACCACTGGTAAGACCTAGACACGGTAAAATATCTACGCGTTTGCCTCTATTTCGCTAGTCTTAACGCCTGGGACTCACAGTGAATAAAAATGGTAGAACCCTAACACATTTTAAACATCTTAAGCACATCTTATATGATTACCAGAAAAACAGAATAATCCCCACGAAGGCTATTAACACATTATTTCACATAGGTAAAACAAGCGTATGCGTTCAGACTATCCTAAAATTTCCCTGAGAGACTTGATAACTGACTAGGAGAGAAGGCAGTATATATACTGATTTAGGGTAATATCTCTAAAAGATGTGACAATTCACACCTTGGACGTATCAGGGAAAATCAACGAGCTTGGCTTCGGAGATAAATGATTCTACGGTTCGCTCGCTCGCTCGCGATGCCGAAACGTCTCATCAGAAGGCATCCCATGCGAACGGGCCTTCTTAGATTATCTCCCCCTGCCGTAGATCAAATACTTAAGTCCCCTGAAAATGTCGGACATCAAAGGTGATCGGGACTTATTATTATCACACTTGAATTGATCAAAAAAGCAAACCGCTACTATCTCTACTCGCGTCTGTCTAATTGCCGATAATTGGCAAATCAGCTCGCGTGAGAAACTCAGGTAAGAGAAACGTGATTCGCTCCCCTGGTAAGACTGCCGGTGTTTGTACGCTGCGAAAATTGGTAAACAATCATCAGCGCATGAAAACAGGAAAGATTGGCGTGGGCTTTAAAATAATGAGTCAGACAGACAGCGAAGTTCGTGGTTTTTGTGTAGCATAATTAAAACACTAACAGAATGGGGGGAGTGGCAGCGAAGGTGTTTTCGGATTTCTGAGGCTATATTTACATTTCCACGTCTACAACTCCCCATTCTATCTCTTGCATTATGTTACTTGGAAAAATATGTTTTTAAATCTAATCTATTGCAAAAATCTGGCTTATTTCAGGTGATTTTGCAAACCCCTCCCCTTAAATTCCTCAACATGTTTGGATGTCGTGAACCCCAATAGCAGGTTTGCAAGCTGGACTGCCCACAGCTTGTGGCCAGTTAATCTAGGTCAGTGTCCTAATGTTCAGCTTTTCTTAGCTGGCGTGGATGCGAGAAAGTGACATCTATGTGTGATAACATCCAAATAGTTACACCGAGTGAGATACATCAGATGGAGCCATGACTTTCCGCCACAAGTGTATTTATGTGGATGATCTCATGTCAGGCAATTGCAAGGAAAGTAGGTCCCAGATAACCTTGAATTAATCCCAGAATAGAGAGGGTGATTACCACCTGTATCAGCTCTGAGTCAAAGTTTATGTTCAATGAAGGAAGCTGTACCTTTCCCAAAAAAATGGTAATACATAAACTGTTTAAGAACATTGTGATAGTGTGTGCGGATTGTTTAAGAATAAGGAATAATTTTGTATGGTTTAGCAAAAGGAATAGCTTTCTGTTAAAATGGTATCAATAAAGATTGTTGTTGTTTAACTAGCGCACTGAGCTTGCTGCTCTTCTGTAGCTAATACCAGGTTGAAGAATTTGCATGTTTTCTGTAGCTAATGGGTGGTGCCTTATAGAGTATTTGTGATTGTTGGGGAGCCCGGCAAAAAAGCTTTTTTTCTGTCTGTGGTGAGTCCTGGGCATGTGAGCAGCGCATAATGGAGTGTCTCCTATAGATGGGGTACAGTTGGTAGCAACCAGGCTCGTGTGAGGGGTTTCATTTGTTTAAGTGCTAGTTGAGTTTCTGTGTGTCCTGTTTGTAGTTAGAAATACTGTGCTCTGATCCGTGCACTGTAGTTCGTTCTTTTTTGTCTGGGTAGGTAATTTATTTATACACGTACATGTACAGTAGATCCTTTTTCCCCATAAGTTCAGCCATTCCTCTATGAAGATGTTTTTGGAAACATTAGTTTAGCCCCAGTTAAGATAACAAATATTCCAGTAGAATACAGCAAAGAGTGTTGTGTATGACTGAATGGAATACTAGTTTAGCATCAGTTAGAATAACAAATAGTCCATAGAATAGGCTACAAAAGAGAGTGTTCTGTATTACTGAGTGGTATTTTAGTTACACTTATTCAATCGTCATCATCCTTCAGGGAGAGAGAGAGAGAGAGAGAGAGAAAGAGAGAGAGAGAGAGAGAGAGAGAGAGAGAGAGAGAGAGAGAGAGAGAGAGAGAGAGAGAGAGAGAGAGAGAGAGAGAGAGAGAGAGAGAGAGAGAGAGAGAGAAAGAGATAAGAAATACCACTAGACTGGAAGGAAGGACATCTGGTCAAGTTGCCAAACGAAGTAAATTTGAAAGAGTGCACATAATATAGAGGAATAATATTACTATCTGCATTCTGAAAAATACTAATAGGATTACCCACTGCCCCCATAAAAGGTATTTTGTATAAATTAGGACATACAGAATAGTGAAAATGAGAGAAGTATATAGAAATAATTTTTTGCAAATTTACTTATAAAACATAAAGGATTTGGCATTTTGAAGCACGTGACTACTTAATACAGGCTTCCTGTGGCAACCAGCTGCAGCCCCATGCTCCTTAAGAAATGCAACGGAAAATGATGACGATGATAAAAGATGTAGATTGTATAAATTAGGACCTACATAAATCAGGACCTACATAAATCAGGACCTACATAAATCAGGACCTACATAAATCAGGACCTACATAAATCAGGACCTACATAAATAAGGATCTACAAAACTTGAAAAGAGAGAGGCAAGATGGATGAAAATGAGAGAGGAATATAGGATGCATTTATTTTACAAATTTAATTGTAAGATATAGGATATGGCATTTGGAAGACATCTTTCAATTTTTGACAATGTAAACTAATGAAGAAGCTTTGTATTACACGTTTTCATGCTAGAAGTGTTACATGATCATTGAATTAACAGGTTGGTTTTATGTTCTTTCTCTTAGTTCAGGATTTGATTAAAGTGTTGTACAATGTGAAGTATCTTTATTATTTTCTTTTTTGCTCATTATGCAGCATGCAGCCATTCCCTTACAGGAAGCATTCACATGTTCTTGTAGTGGTGTTTTCTGCAACAATCTGTTTTACATGATGACGTTGCCAAGCTTATGCACACGCTCATATTAGTGGCTGTGTACAATATGCTTAATGCAGCATAGTCCTATTATTTCTTTGTCTCATCATAAACCCCGGGAACTATACGGGGCTGGGGTGGAGTATAGTTATTATGTGTTACGTGCAGTCTTTGATATCTTACAATATTATACATTGGTATACTTGTTATGTTCGCAAATATTTTGTAAACAAAATAGATATTTTTTAGTGCTTAAGGGAAAGTCATTATTGAGTTACTTCCCTTGAAAGTTGTGCCGTCTCTTTCGATCGAACTCCGCGGATGAATCCAGTTTTACTGCGATTTATTCTTTGTTTGGGTAGTAATAGATTGTTCTCGCTTCAGAATATCTATGGCCTGAATTTATGTGTATTGTTTGTCTGAGTAGGACGAGTCTGTCTTATATCTGTATATCTTTACATATCTAAGTCGAACTATATGTTCTGTTGTCTCTAGAGAGGTCAACGGCTGTTCGGCGGATGTGTCGCTAGAGAGGTGTGTTTTGGCTTCGCCCTGATGATGGGGGCTGTGTGTTTTTGCTATGTCGGCTTGTCGCCGGGAAAAAAAAGTGATCTCTATATTTATGGGGGAAAATGATAGTCGTCTCGAACTACCGTGTATGCTTTACCCCAGTGTTTATTCTTATTGCCAAGGAATGGCAGAATCATATTTCTGATACGCAGGTAATAAAAGATACTCTTTTGAACTCTCGTACGAAGCCACCGTTTTTCGATAGGTATGACTTGTACATCTGAGAGGATGCATTTAACTAGATGGAAAACGACTCTGATTCCTAGCAGCACTATATCCTGTAGAATGCAGTCAATTGTATCATGATAGAATCTACAGAGCAATGAAACATTTAATGAATGACTAACTTTAAGACAGATTCATTATCTGTATCCAAACGTGAGTGACAGCTCACGAGAGAAGCCATCTTGTAAACACATTTAGTGACTTTCAAGAAGAGAAAAGGGATGCCCGTATTATCGCTTGATTAGTCCAGAGATCACTGCTACACATGAGAACCCATTGCTAGCGGTTCAATTTCATTATATGGAAAAATCTGTGCTGGACATTATGTTAAGGAATCTTCACTAGACGAGATTAGGTCTAGAAGTCATTTCTTGGATATTGGTTTATAATCTGGGACGTGCCCCCTTTGTCAGTAAAACTCAGGGTTGATATATATATATGTGCAACTACTGAGTGTGCTTGGCTTATTGTCAGTCTTATTATTTACTATTATTCTACATGAGTGCCACATGGTAAGACATTGCAGGGACAATATTTATCCACTGTTACATTGATGTATTATTGCCATCCTGTGATTTGGCAACTATCTGTGCTGGTTCGAGTGTATGGTGTCGTAGTTCCAATTACACTGTATTAAGAGGTACACCAGTCGTTGGTTGTCGATGGAACTTCAAGCCCATATTCATGAGTGTGAGAAAATAGGAACATTTGAGGTCAACACCACGGAACTCCTCGTCCTTTGCATCGCATTATTACGTACCTCTCAATCTATTGTCTACACACTCAAATGCCGGTAGGGTCTAAGTTGTCCATTCCCTATCTCAAAAACACGAGCAACATAAACAACACAGTTATTTAATACTCTGGTGATGTTTTCGAGTGGAGCTTGTCAGATTTTTCAGCATCGTCTACTTGACTCAGGGGCAAGGGTTTTTTGTATTACAAAGAGTATAATTCAACTGATGATGTTCGTCCTGTACTTCCCAAAGAATTGAGTGCTTATTCCCATTATGTTAATTAATTTATTTTAAAACCAAAACTCACATACAACAAAAGCTACAAGCCTTACCCAGATAATATTGTGAAGGAATAGGATAGAAGGTAATCTTAGCATTCAAGAAACTTTGCATGGTTCCTTTACTTCATTATTTAGTGCTGTTTTTGTGTTCTTTAATAAGTTTACATTTCAGTGTGTCATGAGGGTACTGTGGTAACATACTGACAAAGATAATATTCTAATAATGTCTCATAAATCGAGTTGAAGGGGACCTGGAGAGGGGCGGGGAAAGTTTGAAAGTACTCAGTTAGTAGAACCAATTATAATGTACCTATTTCTTTGTTGCTGCAATATGTATGGATTATAAAATTTTCTTATCTCGCAGTTATGGTGACATGTTTAATACAAGGGGATAATTATACTTTTTTAAAGATAATGCATGTCCTTTCAAGTTAATCTATTTGTTATGATTGTATTAATATATGCCTAAGTGTCCTTATTTGGATATTTTGCTTACTGGTGTGCTCAGAAGGTGACCACAACATAGAAGGAAATGTGTTTTTATTCTGACCTCCATTTAGTGTCTGCTAGGCATTGTCCTTGTTACTATACCAGAATGACGTCAGAAGTTGCTACACCAACCTTAAAAATGACCTGCTTTAAGACCTGTGTACTGATAGTTTTTATAGGATAAACATGAGATGAAGTGCTTGATTCTAAATTTGAACAATCTTTCATGAAATCCAGATAGCGCTTTTTCTTTCTCCTTCATTTTTTTTTTTCATTTATGAATGTTGTGGTGCATTTAGGATCCCGTTTCACAACCCATTGAGGCCATATTGGGAATGTAGGTTTTAGGCCATATGTTTCAATGGACCACTGGCCCACACTAGGGATGATAGTGGTCAGAGCATCACGATTGGGCACTTTAACCTTCCCAGAGTTGACTTCTGGGTACCCCATTCTTGTGGATGGGTCGTACCCCGGGAAGCCAGAGATTGGCGGGTGCAAAATGAAAATTCCCACTCCTCAAAACTGGGGATCGCAACCACTGGACCACCGAGTTAGGTAGCCAGTTGCTACTATCCACCTATGCTACCGCTGTGCCTACCGGCTACTGTGTAGATGCAATGTTTTAGAATATTAATAACTTTGTTTTATGTCATTGCATTTGTGAATTACTTTAACTTCCTGAATTTACTTCAAACGGCTCAATAGGAATTTTTTTCGTTCATCATTTCTGAACTTATTTGATAATTTTGATGACAACGGGGGAATTGTTGCATCTCCCATGTCAACACCATACTTCACCTAAATAACTTTTATATGCTGTTTGTGTGTGTGTACCTTAAATACTGTGTAGTTTAGTTTTGTCAGTATTTGTTTGTGGATTCTGTTCATATGCTAAGAACTAACGAATGTGTAATTTTATTTTTTCTATCTACTGATGTTCATATTGCCAGTTTCTGGAATAGTCTTCTGCAATAAAATGTAATTGATCAGTCTAGTTTATAAGGTAATCATCAAGGAATACCTCTTAACATTGTATGTGCCCGGAGCGCTACAGACATAAGGTGAATCAAAGTTCTCTTTTGTGAGGTATATGACAAAGGAAAGAGTCTCTATATTTTTAAACATGATTAAGTTGCTTCATGATGTCTGGGGACGTCTTTGTTTGATTATCAGACTTTTTCTAAACTCTTATTAAGAACACCAATCAGGAATTCAGAAAAGAACCAGAAAGATGTGCAGATCATATTATTTGACCCTTATGAAAATTACAGAGCAGTGAATCAGAATGGCAGAGAACCAAGCTGATACATTAACTTTTTCTTTTTATTTTTAGAAAAGGCTTTGGACTGCATACACAGGGATAGGCCTATGGCGGAAAAATAGAGACTTGAGGGCGTATGGAATTACCCAAAGTGCATTGAGTTCCATCATTAAAAAAAGCCTCTATGCTAACTTTAACATTATAGTGTTGGGCCAGAGCAACCTAAACTCTTCGAGGGTGAGACGGGTAGAGTACGGACAGGAATGCACCCATTATCAATAACCCACTTTTTTTGTGTGAGTCGAGTTATGTATTCCGCTTTGGGTGATGTGCGACCAGACCGACCAGGGTTGGCGTGGGCGTCGTACAAGTAGGGAAATTAGATAGGTACCGTTTTCTACACTGGAAGGATCTGGATAAAACATGCAGGATGATCACTGCACTTAATTGGCACTGAATAATACATCAACATCTTTCCAAGGAATAAAAAACATCGATACAGGACTATAATAGAGTATAGCCAGACCCAAGGTGTAAGGCTACCCCACGCGCTCGCAGATGATTTACATCAATCTCTAAAAACCATTAAATTGACAAGTTGGTCAGTTGAACATTTTGATGTCATGTGTGAAATACGGTGAATTACCGAAGTCCGCCGCGTTGGTCCGTGTAGTTCAGCTATCGTCGTTCCGGTAACTAGCTTAAAGAAATAAGTCACGCCGAAGTAGCTGAAACTAAGATAGGTTAATTATTTTATACATACCTGAAGGATGATCATGTCGTTACGACGCGTACCATGGAGGATCGAGTGGCGGAACAAAGCAAAAAAAAGTACGCAGTCAAGCAAAACACATAGTGAGAACCTTAAGCAGAGAACAGGCCTCTTTGCTAGTCCAAAACAATTACATCTGGGAAGTTTTCCTCTCAGTACAGCACAAACACCAGGACTTTAGATTATGTGATGACGTGCTTTGTGTTAGCTTCGTCCTGTGTGCTGTTGTCGTCGCATTTATTGGTTGCACGAAGTAACAGTTATAAGATTGGAAATTGAGTTGGTTCACAAATTTGATCCTCTTTCCACCACAATCGGCCTAAACAAAATTCTCCTGAATCTTTTGGTTCGGAATACCATCACCAACTCCAAGAACTGATCTTACTCAGAGCACCTCCAAGAGGATCATGCACACCATCATAGCTGGCAGACGCTGGTGGAAGTTGGCGTGGTGGCCACATCTTTCAGAAAGAGACCCCGAGGCCTATCACAAGGAACAAGTATATATTATGGAACCCTGACAGGAAAGCAAAAACATAGGCGGGCCTCTAAAACATAACTTGGCGGAGAACTGTGTGGAGGTCCTAGATTGCTAAAGAGATGAACCAGAGCTGGGGGGCATCTGCACGAAGTGATGGCTGCGACCGTAGCAAACAGTTTGAGGAGCCAGTTTGTTGCTGCCCTACTAGGGAACTCGCGCACCAAAAGTGTAATGGACCACTGACATTGAACATTTTACAGTACGGCGGCTAAGGTTCAGAGTCCGTGAAGAACATTTTGTATATATAGTTGTGATGTGTAAGTGTTAAGGGTAAAACCATGTTTTACTGGGAGCCAGATAGGGAAGCAATGGAAGAAAAAGTCAGCACTGGTACTCTACCAAGCATGTCATATAAAGGCCCATTAAAGTAAGTCTTGCTGGCTACCATGAGGCTGATGACCCCCATCTTTTAGAGAAGATTTAAGCTAAGACAAACTGAGACGTATGCAGATGGAACAAACGAGATGAGAAGAAGATGATGGCATATGGAAATAGGTGACACAACACATGCTGGCAATGAGGTATAGGTGATGACTCACCTTTAGGTAAACCTGGGTTGATAGGAACTTACCAGTAGGCTGAGACACTTGTTTTGGAATCCTCACACAATATAAGTAGACATTGGAAAACTGAACATGGAAGAGAGAAGAATTTTAGACAGCGAGGGGTGGTGGCATGAGGAGGGCGATGGTGGGATCATGTTGAATGGATGGCACAGTACAGAAGGTAGATGGTGTGGGTTTTTGGTGGGGAGGAGCCTGTTGCTATTGGAATGACGATGAATGAAGTTGTTAAGTACCTTATTTTATAGTTCTACTTAAGTGGGCGCCTTTGAAACTTGTGTTCCATTGTCAACAGCATCACGAGGGGTCTGAAATGCAAACTCATTCGACAAACTGTGATACTTAAACACTTCTCACAAAATCTTACTTCTATTATAATCATAAAAAAAAAAACATCGTGTAAAAATTTTTTTATATAAGGGTAGTTCTTAATATGTAAAGTATGCCAAAAAAAAAATTTTGAGACAGCCGTGAAAATTTTACATTGCAATTTTTTATCGAGTTTAAATCAAATTGTTAGTTTCTTTACTAGAAATGCAATGTAATTATTTAATCTGTGTATGTCGCTGACTTTGTTTCAGTTGACGCACAAGTAATGTTGCCATTGTGTATCCATGAATCTGTATCACCTGGATTCATTTGATTCTTGAATAAAAGGTATAAAAGTATATTTAAGCCACAATTAATATTATGTATCACTTGTATAATTTTTTAAGATTATTTCAATGGTTCTTTTCTTCTTTTTGCTTGATTTTTTACTCTTGTGAAGAAGCGCAGTCTGTCAAATACATTTCAGCTCCCGACAGGAGCAGACAAGTCAACAATTTCTTTTTTTTTTTTTTTAAAATTCAATTGACTTTTTTTTTTTTTTTTTTTTTTTTTTTTTTGTGTTTTTGTTTTTTTTTTTGTTTTTGTTTTTTTCAGTTTTTTTGTTTGGCATTAAAAAATGGGACATTCTCTTGTTTACCAATCTGGTTGTCCTTAATGACTGTGTCCAGAAATAAATAAACCTATACTTCTGTCTGAGAGAGACCCTTTGTTCCACTGATATTTGTCTCCGGCTCTTTCATCAGCTCCACATTGTAATCATTGACATTGAGAAGAAAAGAGCATAGAATGCCATCAACAAATTCAAAGACTTGGAAAGTTGAGGCCAAGGACTAACAGTGGTGGAACGGGCTTTTTGCGACACTAGTGTGCATCTGGAAAAACCTCTTAAGAAATTCAGGTCCTTAACCATTCGAAGGATAGAATAGGAACAAATAACAAGCCAAAACCAATGTTAGTCTATTAATATTTCTAAGCTCGCGACAGAAATAACGCCCTTGACTAAAATCGTTTCGAAAAAAAAGTATATGCAAGGACTGGAGCGTTTATTTTACTCAGACAGATATTAAATGATAAATCAAACCCATCAATAGTTAAAGACTCGTTGTCATGGAAAGCGACAAAAGCGCAACCATACAAGTTCGCCCAGACCTCATATCCGACGAAGACGCTGTGTGCCCTTTTCAATAATGAATGCCAACAGAAACACTGCCACGGGTCTTTCTGATGGTGCAATAGTAATCACCACATAAAACATTTCGATGACACGGGCATTAAGAATATTGTGAGTGATTTCAACAGATCAGTATACAGAATGTTGAGGTGCCGGAAATACTGGCCTAACATAGTTACCTAAAGCTGCTTCCTAAACCGGTATAAGATTTCACACTTCGTAAAATGCACAAATCGCTCCCTTATACCATGGGGAAGTACTAGTAGCGTTCCATGAAGCCTTAACTTGAGGCGTATAATGCTGCACCTCAACGTTTGCTTCTTAATGAGATGATACTTTTTCATGGCTTTTCCAAGTGCTAAACGAAAAAGGGTAATGCTGATAAGCAATTGATCTTAGAAGATGCTTATAACAGTTTTGAACTTTGAAACCTTAATGAAACTGTGTAATGGCTTGCGGGGTTAACACTTGGCTAACAAAGATTGAAAGCGGCTGCCAGTTAACAGAGATTTCAGTTGCCTTTCGCTTGGGAACATGGACATCAGAACCAATGCGCATTTGCCCGGGACTACCCCAGTGTTCTCCACTATCACCGGTGTTGTTTAATATCTATACAGCAAAAGTAGCCACCATTCAGCCAACCGGGGCAGGGGACAAAAACATTGACTTTTTGCAGATGACATATTATTTACAGTACTGGTTCTGACCGACATGAAATAGTTCAATAGCATACACGGGACATTACATGAGATGTTTTAAATGGTGCAAGGAAACTGGCTCTAAAGTTAATCCCAACAAGGCCTGCATGGTTGTGCTCATTGAACAACTACAATAGTGAAAGCAGACCTTCCAGATATTACTCTCATTGGGTAAGAAAAAATAGCAAGACAAGCTGAAGTACCTTAGAGTAACATTTGATTGCGGGCTATCGTACAAGCACCACGTTGATCACATCATACAGAAGTGCAGGAGAGTTTTTTGCAGCCCTAACAACAATGGCCACAACGCCACATGGGATGGAAGATGGAAAAATGTCATGGAGTGGCGCAGACAGAGGCAATTATTAGACAGGTGACCACAGTTGAAAATATAATTCAAGAAGAAGAGTTGAGTATACGTCAGGTCAGAGCTGGACAAACAAGACCAGCAAGTCATCATCAACCTTGGTAGAGAGTGCAGAACTTGGGCCAATGGCCAGGGCACAGCAGAGCTGGACATTAATTAGCTGATAAATGATCAACAATCATGCTTGGGGATTGATGATAAAGAGAGACCGTTGGGGTCGACAGATGTTGGTCTGAGCCACTACTTGATCGTATTTATAGATAGTTCGTCTTTCACTCCTTTTGGTGGATTTCATTCAAGCACTGATAAAAAATAACACACACTCTTGGTTTTTAACGAAACTCGAAAACAAATCACAAAACATATTATCTGGTGGATTGGAGTTCTGTCCATCTCGTGTTAACTTGTTGAGGTTTCGGTTTTTTAATTTTAGAATGGGTCTTTGGTTTAGTTTAGTAGTTTTAGTTTAGTACTTTTTTGTTTGGTTAGTTGGTAAGGACACCTAAAGGCATTTCCACACTAAAAAAAAAAAAGGAAAAAAAAAAAAAAATAAAACTCAACCGTGGTTTCTCTCTCTCTCTCTACTCTCTATCTCTCTCTCTCTCTCTCTCTCTCTCTTCTCTCACTCTCTCTTCTCTCTCTTTCTTTCTCTCTCTCTCTCTCTCTCTCTGGTCCTTCTATACCATCAAGACCAGGCTGGGAACTAAAATCAACGCACATTTGATTGCTGTCGCCTTGATCACAGGTGACTCGTTTGCATTTCGTGGTCGACTGCTCTGCCTCTGTGCTTTGTAATCATAAGACTTCCTCACCAAATTGCTCACCTATGGTCTCCTTGCTCTATCCAATTGCTCTTTCTCTAACTGACATAAAAAATGGGGGATCTTTACTATTTTAAATCTACTCAGTTAGTCGTTTTAATTTCCCTTTATTACTTTTTACACCCTTAATAAAATCCTTGCCACAATGCCAAGTGAGTACATTGATTGGTCTGTAATTTAGTTGTAAGTAAATCTAGGTGGGGGCTTTTCTGATAGAGTAAAGAGCAGGAATCAACGCTGAACATAACGGGGCTTACATGATAACAACCTTCCAGATGTGAAATGGAGGTAGAGACAAATAAACTACTTGCAGCCTTAAGGTGGCTGTTGAAACTTACATTAAAACATGGGTAGTTTTTGTTATTCGTACATTACTAATCATGATTCGGAAGTCCTCAAGTTGAATGGCTCCGGCATGATAGAAAACCTCCATAGAAACCTTTGATTCTTCAGGAACTGGTGTGGATCCACTATTGGTCATG
Organism: Oreohelix idahoensis; assembly: GCA_024509875.1. Taxonomy (NCBI): domain Eukaryota; kingdom Metazoa; phylum Mollusca; class Gastropoda; order Stylommatophora; family Oreohelicidae; genus Oreohelix; species Oreohelix idahoensis. Next base: position 12,119 of record JAMPIV010003915.1, on the reverse strand, counting down.
CAGGTGTACACAGTAATGAAAGAGCTGACAGACTAGTTTCAAGAGCATGCATAGAAGGTTCACTGGATATGGATAAGGGAGAGATACGGAGGGCAATAAATGATCGCCTGTTAGAGAATGACACTGCAATCGATGAATCATCAAGGCTAAGACTGTTGGAATTCTGCATAAAACGTAAGACATGCAGAGGTGGGTGTTTGAGAGGATGCATCCGGCGTGTATACAACCATCGCGCAATTGGAACAATTAGCATTCATAACCTTCGATATGTGCTGAGGGAGATTGAGCACCTATGAGTTTGTCCGGAGTGCAATGATGTTGATCCTGATCAATAATAGCAACAATAACCGTCTTGTCATACCATCTCAATCTGTCCATGCTATGTAACACCCATTTATGAAAGTCTGTATCCTCCAGGGTGTCTTTTTTGTTGTTACCCATGTTTCAGAGCCATACAATAGTACTGACTTCACATTTGAGTTGAAGATTCTTATTTATTATGTTGGACTTTTTTCTTTTCATTTCCATATACAGTATTTCCCAATGTCTACAATTAAACCTTCTCTGATTTTTTCACATCTAAGATAACTTAGTAAAGTGATGTAAGTTAATTACGGTATGCTTAAAGTCATGCAGTTGTCGAGGAGTGATTTGAATACGACCAGAATCAAAACAAATAGTAGGCTAATAAAAAAACTCAAGGGATCAACCACAAGCCACTATGCTATGACAAAATCAAGAATCTATGGAGTACACTCGGACTGAATCTCCAAGAAAAATTTTCCTGGGCTCATGTTTAATAAAGTACTTTTAGATGGCATCTTTTGAAGTTCATTATAAAAATGCTTGATCCTTCCACAGGTGTGGTGGAACTTGCTCATTTTTCAACATGGGAGAACAGAGGTTTTTGAATGTTCACGATGAACCAAGCTGACGGCAGCACTGGCCAGTCAGCAGAGTAATTTAGATACCGTGAAAACGAAGACACAGTTTCCCCAATTATTCAGTCATTCAATAACCCCTTAGCTCTCTAAGGGAACAATTAGTCTCCTTTACCATATGCATGGCCCAGTCCACCTATCTACGTGCTTTCAATTCAACGTCTTGACATTGCATTTCTTTTCATGTTCATATCTTGTCTCATTGTTCTCTTATTTAATGTTGTCTTTTCATTCTACCTCATACCTCTCGTGCCCTGGGGATTCAAGAAACAAGAACTACCTGGTAATGTTATCAGCAAGTCTCAGCACTACACTTAACAGAACAAAAATGTGGAAAGTACTTAAATTTACTCATTTTTTTTCACTCTCAGAATTTCTTGTTCTGATCTATGAACAACATAAAACCTTGTTCATAACAAACTATCTTGTTTTCTAAGGGGAGGGGCTACACTTGAAATGCTAATTTCGTTTTGGTTAATTGCTGTGATTTCATTGAAAGCCATGCCAATTTTTAGGTTTTAACCTATATCCAATATAGATAAAGAAAAATTGAATTAGTAAAAAAGGCCCCTTTGAGTATCCAAGAGTGAGATCCGGCAACTTAGTTTCATAGATCTGAAGATGCAAAGGCGTTTGACAGGGTTCCTCTTGGAAGGCAAACTTTTGGGACTTGATTTGCGGCATGGAAGTGAACAGTTCCAGCAGCTCCTGATTCAATCAATACAGATCTTCTACAAGTCTTGCAGAAAAATTAATGTGGAAAGGACAGCAAAACTGAGTCATGGAGTCAGAAGAGTTCAGGGACCGACCCCAGGAGTAAGACAGGGGGGATTATACATTCATTCAAAAACCCTCCACTCCACCCGTGCGGACCGGATCCCAAAGGGTGCATATCGGGAAACTTTAAACAAACACATGCCAAGTCCTCCTGTCACGTGCCATCAACTCAAGTTCTTTCCACGTTTCTCCTCATAGATTTTCACCTCTGTTTTTCCAGCTTCTCTTCTTTCCAGTTCTCTGCTTCTTGCTTCTTGGTCTGACCTCTGCTTCTCTTGCCCTGGGGGTTCCAGAACAAGGGACTGCCTTGTAAACGCTTTCAATAGGTTTCATCAGTGTGTGTCCTATATCCATTGCATCGTCTTTTTCAGTATCTCTTGTTCCACTGGCAACTTGTCTAGTTCTTGTCCTCAGTTCCACGTTGGTAACCTTGTCATACCATTTTTTATTCCATCCTATCTATTCTACGCAAGCACCCATTTATGAAAAAGTCTGTAGCTTTGTTGGCCCCCACCCCCCCCCCCCCCCCACCCTGTTGTTTTCTCCATGTCTCAGAGCCATATACAATAGCACTGACTTCACATTTGAGTTGAAGATTCTTATTTTCGTGTTGGATCCGATTTCTCTTGATCTCCATATATTTCCCAATGCAATGAAAGCTCCTCTTGCTTTTTGTATTCTTATTTTGATATCACTGTCTGTCCCTCCAACTTTGTCTATATTGCTGCCAAGATATGTGTACGCTTATACATCTTGTATTGGTGTTTCTTCAAGTTCAACCCTGTTATCATTACCTGCATTTATTCTCATTATTTTTGTCTTTTCCCTGTGTATTTTCAGACCTAATTGCTGTGACCTCTTCTTCGAGTGTTTTCAATTTGTCCCGCCTCATCCTGATTACGGTTATGGGACAGGGAAGAGTGAGCCATGTCATCAGCAAAATCCAGCATCATCCCAACTGCTTAGTCAGAAGTCACTGGATTCATTTCTGTTGTGTGTTGTCGATGATCTCATAACCCAGTCTATTGCTAGTAAGAAAAGAAATGGAGACAAGAGGCATCCCTGTCGCACTCCTGTTCTTATCCCAAACGGTTCTGTAAGCTGTCCTTCGTGAAGAACTCTGCAGTCATGTCTTCATATGTTTTCTTTTATTTAAATTTAATGATTCGCTTCAGGGGGAAACTCCCATAAATGCCGACATTCAATTTCCAAAGTGATCCTCTGTCTAGGACTGTCAAAATCCATTTCGTAGTCCACGACAAATCCGGGGGGAAAGCATAGTGCGTGATAATTCCATTCTAGACTTTGTTCAACTATGTGTATTCTCTCAAAAGTCGCTATCTGGTCTGTACAGGACCTGTTTTGGTCGAAAAACCTGCTTTGTTCATTTGTTCACTCAGTTTTACAGTTAGTTGCATATCCTTTCACGCCTTATCTTTTCATACTCTCATGGACGATATGTCCGGTCAAGTTCGTTACATGTAAAGGAGAGAAACAAGAAAGTATTCAGTGGTGTACTGGAATGAATGAGACAGGTGTCTGTATTTTGCGGAGCTGGCATTGCTGATGATGTTGCCCTGATTGCTAAATTTTAGAGACACATCTCCAATCCTTTTACCTGCAAGTCCTGGAAGGAATAGCTGGGTGAAGAGAGGGATGGTGCATAAGCAGGTCCTAAAACAAAAATCCATGGTGATATCACCGAGAAGAAATTTCCCGTCTTAAGACATCAGATTAAGTGGGAGAAACAGGTCCTGGAGCTGGTCGACCCACTTTAAATACTTCAGGAGCCTATTATAGACCGAAAGGGAGGCATCAAAGAAGAGTTGGCCACTCGAAAAGCAGCAGCTGGGAGACTTTTTCAGGCCATAAATCGAGGATTTCCTCAGCAAGAGAGAGGTTGGTAAGAAAAACGAAGATGGCTGTATATACCGCTCCACCTATGTCCCAGTCTTGACATATGGATGCGAGTCGTGGGCAATGACTACAACCCACAAAAGCCAGATCCAAACCTCAGAAATGAGGTATCTGAGGAAAGTGGTTGAAGTAACAAGAAGAGATATGGTCCGCAACCAGACGATCCGTCAAGGCCTAAAATCCCATCCGCTGCAGACCCAAATAGAACAGTCCCAACTAAGATGGTTTGGCCATGTCTGCAGAATGGGAGAAGATCGGCTACCACGACAAGCATGGGAAACAAAGAGCCAGGGATCCAGACCTCCAGGACGACCCAGAGTCCGCTGGGAGGACAACATTAGACAATCTTTGAAGGACCGAGGACTAGAATGGAACCAGGCCAGGAAGAAGACAGCCCGATAGAATGGTCTGGCGCTCTCTCTTCCAAACCTCTACACCTCACAGTAGAAGAGGAACGTTTTTAAAGGGGTTTGATTTAGTTCATTTTGAGTGAAACTGCACCCGTATGTCCCTTGTTCATTTAAATACCTATAAAAAGCAATATAAATTAATATTTTACTGAGTTAAAATAGGTTGAGGGCTCACCAAAACGAGCAAATCTCCTACTCATAGATAGGTCAGGTGGGAAGATATTAGTAAAGTTTTTTTCACGTGTCTGGATTATATCAGCCGTAGTATTTGATTTCTTAAGTATGGGGATCCTATGTGGGCTTTCCCTAGTTTATTGAAGCAGCCAGTCTTCAATTCACAACTAATCTGCCATAGAGTAATTTTTACGATTGCGACTAGGTAAATGCGACACATTGAAGATCTGTTAGGGTAGATACAGGGGACTAGAGGTTTGGGACAATATTGGACCCATCAGGGTGGCTAAGAGCAAGGGGAATCAATCACGGTGATATTCATTCATAAGGAGAGCTTCTATTGCGACGTCAGGCCATTGTGTGTACCTGATTCATCTTCTTTTCGTTAGTTGCTTCCCACGAATGTTCGTTATCCTCGACCATTGCATTTGTATTCCTGGAGCACTGAAGCAACAGTAGTGTTCTTGGGATCCTTAGCCCGTGACGGACACACGTCAGTCATATGGCCAATCACGCCTAGTGATTGTCTTTGGAGGGCAGTAACAAACTGTCTCAACTTTGGCTCGGAGTCCGGTGGCTCCAATACCTTTGTGAGCAGGGTGCCCCAAAATCTTGTTCATTCCTTAGGAGTCATCTATGATGTTCTTCCCCCCCGGTTGTCTTTGGTGTGCTTCTCATTTCGCCGTCAGAGTTTGTCTAAGGTTCATAGAACATAGGGTCTCTTCTGAGGACATGAACATAGCCAGTTTCCAGCGTCTGCACCGCATTAATGGTGGCATATCTTTTATGGCTGCACCGTGTAAGCAGTTACTTGGTTGGAGATGGTTATGGGGGGTGGCAAAACCAATTTGAAGAATTTTCCCCTTAGGCAGGTCGTGTGGAGATGGTGGGATTATTATCATAAGTACGGATAGTATATACTTATTTAATTTTTAGTAATATATAGATATATATGATATATATATGGGTTATATTAGTATATATATCAAATATATATATATATATATATTTATAGTATATACTAACTGCGTCAAAAGGCAAGGAGCCAATTGTAAATGAACACATTTAAAAGTTTAATGGCTTAGTTATGGCCATGCGTTACTGCCGTCCCGCCTACTGTTTCTGATCCATACCGTGTTAAATGTATGTAGTGAGTGTGTGCATGTGGGTTAACATTCAAGAGACGCCAACATTATACGCACTTCAGAGGCATGGAATCGGTGTAGAACGGCAGGCGAAGGTTAATAACGGGATGTATTGCACCAACAACCACGTTCATTGAAATAACACAGTCAAACATATAACTCTCACAAACAAGAAAGTACTGTAAGTGCACATGTCCACTTCTCGATATTCATTAGCGTATCTACAACATCATGTCCAAAGCACTGGATTCTTTGTCTCATCGCAACGGGGTGGCATATCATTTGCGTGCTCTGACAATAATAAATGGCCTCAAACGATTGCTTCTAACATCAGCAATTATAATAAATAGTACAATGGATCCTTTTCCCGCAGCCATACGGTTGTCCCATATAAATAATGGCCTCCTTAAATAAGCTTCATCTAAAGGACGCTCTTTAACTTTGGCGTCTTTATGATAATAACTGTGGAAGAGACTCCTCTCACTGCAACGGTTCATCCTTCGCCGTGATGGCAATAATTAAATGGCCTTCAAGACAATGCCTTCCTTAACATCAATCTTAATAATAAATTCAGAGTGGAATGGTTGTGATCCCTTTTCCCCAGCCAAACGGTCCTCTCGCCGTGCAGACAATACTATAATCTGGCCTCCAAACGAATGCTATCAACATCATTAGTGAATACTTGCGCGCGCAATCTTTCTCGCAATGATAGCTTACATTGGTACAGGAACATCCTGGCAGTCTGCCAGTAATCTGATAGCCTTCACTCATCTTAATATTTATATAGGTCAGAAGAATTAATGTCCTGGAATACCTTCCCCTCTTCTCAAAAATACTGCCAGGCAATACACAATTCTCCAAATAAACTCATAAATTATAGGCCTACTCACAAAAGAAGGGCCTTTATAGGGTTACTTTTGCAACTGCGCAGGCAGTACTCGAAACACACATCCTGTAGGGACCGATCCTCTCCCGTCGGTATACCCCAAACCAGAGAATCCCCCATAGTATCTCACACACTAGATCCGACCATAAAAGAAAAGGAGACATACGAGACTCGAGTTGTATTAAAATAACACAACTCAGTCTCGGATATATTGCATGGGCTTGTTCACACGGGCTTTACTCCACAGCTCCAAGTACATTTCAGAGAGAAAAAAAAACATTGGTCCGCGATTTGTTTGTGGGAGTTTTTTTTTTTTTGTTACGCCACTTGGAAACTTCTCGATCACACGAGGGAATTCCCCTAATACTATTTTAACCGGGGGGGCCATCTTATGCTCCAACCACGCCTTAGGGTCGCGCTTCTTGTTGACTTGCCTCTGGCAAATCTCGGGGTCTCAGGTTGTCGTTGTTTTGGTGTGGTTACTATTTCAAGGTGGCTCACCTCCACTTACGGGGAAAGCCCGGGGTGAACACATGGGTCCACCCGGGTGGGTTGGTCACACCGCCGTTGACTACAAAACGGGTTTGTGATCACTCACACGGTGATGTTGAACATGGTTGTGTTGGTGTCCCAAAAATTTTCAGCAGATTTTTGAAATGGCTAGATTATATGGCCAAGTTTGATAATGTATCTACCCCAAGTTATTACTAGTTTATTTTATCAAGTTAAGTTAGAAATGTTACCTATGGGAAATAGTACCTTGTATAAGTTATAGTTGTTTTTTATATTTTATTTTATAATAACATGGATAGCACCTGGAAGAAAAAATTATAAATAAAACATTCAAACATAATCAATCAAAATAATTCTATAACTGCTAATTTTTAGCGATGTTGCACCTTGGTAACAAAAGCATCAATTATGTTTTTGACCGCATGGGAGAAAATTAATTTTGAGGGGGGGGTTTTGAATGCTAAAGTACAGTTTTAGGTACAGTGAACAACCAATGTGGTAAGTTTGCAGTATGTTTGATATTAGTTTGTGTGTAGACGAAGAAGATCATCTTGTTGTATAGAAAAGTATTTTATTTGAAATATGCTTTACTACAATTAAAACCATTAGTCTTAGAAGCAGTATATCCTGTTTTGTTTACAATTCTATGTCCTGTATAATAAAACTACAATTTTATTTATGAATAATACTGGATATTACGCTTTATAACTATGTTATAGGTTTAATTTAACTAAGATTAATGTACGATAATGAAAGTTATAAGTATTAAAAAGGAGTTTTGGGAGAAGTACCTAATCTCTCACTTGAGTAAGGAAGAATGAAAGGGAACCGAGTTGTAATATTGAATAGGGGGGGGGGGGGGGGGTTTAACCCCAGATTTGAACGATTTTTAATAGACCAAAGATTAGTATAAAGTCTTATCATCCATATTTAGTTTAGACTCAGCCAGCAATCTGACGACATGGAATTGGTATGGTATTGAAACGGTCATTCAGTTACATATGTTCAAATACAATTACATTTACGATGACATACAAATTTCTCTTAGTACTTCATACATTTATCTTACCTAAAAAATTACATTCATATACATTAATATGTACAACGTTGCTGTACGTTACAAGAAGGTCAAGGCATTGTCCATACTAAAGCGTAGCACAAAATGATTTCGTCAATACTTACTAAAAACAAAGTTAATAAGTAATTTACACTATATAGTCTACAAAAGTTATAACTTAATTAATAATAAATTAGGTACACCTTACATAATTTTACTTATGGATAATAGCATTTGCGATATAACGTTTGACTAACGGTCAAAAAGCTATGCCTCGTAATATTTTTAATCTACAATCATTAATATGGCAAATAAGAACAGAGTAAATCGTCACAGTTGAAATGTAATATCCCTTCAATCATTGGGCACATCAAAAAAATAAATCTACAGATCCAAAAAAACAATTATTTGTTCCCAAAAAGGGGGCAACTGCGGGCCCTACTAACAAGGCATGTATACTCCGAACGTATAAAGTTGTGTCCTTTTTCATAAACCCCTTGCGTACCCTTAAGTAATTCTAAGTGTCCTCTAAATAATAAAAAATAACAATGAAATCTAACTTCTTAAGTCCAAACATGACTGAGATGTCATAAAGTTCAAGATCGACTAGGGACAAGGGACTCTGGTAAATCAAAAACATGCCCAAAGTTTTTGCAATCGTATCAATGTGAGAGATTTTAGCGTCTTGTCACGTGGCAAAAAACGTGCAACTCAAGGACAAATACAATGTCATTCTTATTATCTATGGTTCAAAAGCCAAATCGAAGATTTTGTTACAACCTCTAAGCTTCTCATATTGTTTTATAATAGTAACGTCAATTGTTATTCACGCGTGTCTATCCCTGTTCGCAAGAAAGTCGAGAAGAATCATTACCCTTCTCATACCAAAACACGGAGGCCATAACTTTCTCCTAACAGATATCGGGGTAGCTCTGCAGTATGAACTCTTAATCTGTCGGCGATTCGTGTGATGCATTCCATGACTCAGCCTCTTGGATTCTTTTAGTATAAACATATAATGAACCCAAGTCTCATCACCGGTCTGAAAATATTCGATATAAAAAAAAAAAGTAAAAAAAAAAAAAAACCTGCAAAATGCAATTGTTTATTCAAATTTTTTTTGTTGCAAAAAATAAAAAAAAAAAAAAAAAATTGTAAATTATACGGTTCTATGCTCTAACAAGCTAAATGTTTTAACCTTATGTTAACATTTCCTTACAAAAAAAAAAAAATAAAAAAAAAAAAAAAAAATTCTACAAAATCAAAAAAAAAAACAAACATAAAAATTTCATAAAAAAAAAATTAGATAAACAAAATAAAAAAAAAAAAAAGAAAAAAAAAAAAAAAAAAAAGAAATCGAGCACAGGTTTGAAACCGAAAAAAAAAATGTATCAAAACATTACAAACAAAAAAAAAAAAAAATCCCATATGTTACAAAAATAATAACAAAACAGAATTAGTATACAAATTGCATAAAAATTTTGGTCTGGTTTACAATCGGAAACAGTTCATTATATGTTCCATCAAAAAATATTATATATGTAGCATTCAAATGATGCATCCAAAATGGGAAACATCATAATGTTTCAAAGAAAATTATCAATATTTTAATACATCATCATATGATATATTTTCACTCAGAATTACAATATACATGTACTATTTCTTAAAAATAAATCAGCTGTAAAATGATAAAAATTATCCCGTCAATCTGTCAAACCATTTCTTGATCCTCAAAAAAGTGACTCGTTCAGATGCCTTATAGCGAGACGCTCATTTGGTTTATTTGCTTGAGTAAATAATCCACATTTCTTCAAAGTATAGATGTCAAACAAGTGCGCATCATACTCGATCACAAACGGTCGCTACTCTCTCGCGCGTCGAGTGACAATTACACATATCGAAAAATTTCTATTATTCATCTGTAGTTAGATTAATAAGACGAAAACGGGAAAATTCAAACTTTTCACGTTTACCCTATACCTTGAGATGGAGTAGAGTCTTGGCCCCTTTTCACACAAACCTCAACAATGTTCCTCCTTATCGAGGGTAAATCATCACAGAAGGCTTATGGCTCGTCACTTGACGGTAAACGAAAGTTAACCCTGTTTGTAGGCTAGAATAAAAAAAAATCTACTACGCTTAAACAAGGTAAACAGAGATTGGAACACTTTCTCGGACACCACTAGTGTGACACATCAATAGTGTATTACTTTGCTCTGTGTAACAACCTTGCTCTATGTGGATACAGAACATCTAACCTGGTTACGATATTTACCTACTTAATTGCTGTTAAGAACATTGTTATTTGTTACTAATTGACTACAGTATGTACTGTTTTACATCCCAGTTTGGCATTAATTTACAATTAGCTTTTCTCTTGGGATAAAAAAATATCTACAGATAGAAATGGCTCTTGTTATCATCAATTTTATATTACCTGTATTGACCACCACTCTATTACACTTATATTATTTTCCACTATAATTTCTAAACACTGGCTTCATTGATGCAGATTCTTACAGCGATGTTGTGATCTGTCATATTGTTTCTTGTTTTTTTTTTTTTAAAGGGGGGCCACAGAACATTTACTATTTGAAGAAATCCCTTGGTACATTTTTAAACCTCAGGGTTTATTTTCTCCGATCATAAAGTATTTTTATCTGTTCTGTGGGCCTTACAGTCCCCCCCCCCCCCCCCCCCCCCCCCCACACCCCCCCCTACATCTTTGGTGAAGAGAGATGCGCTGCACACGCTTTTGGTCGATATGTAGCTGGAAGTACTGTAATGACCGAATAGATTTTAGTCATCTATCTAGTTGTTTTTTCACAACAATCTGGTTGCCTCCTGGAATTAAAGGAGTGCTTATTTGTTCTTCCTATTGATATACAAAGCCATGGGTTTCTCATCTGTAATACCTGTGTTTGTTGGTTTGAACAACTTGAATTTGAAATTGATTATTGTTTCTTTTGTTATTACAGGGGTATGGCTAATTACTGTTGATTTTCCTTTGTTATGGCTTGGCCGCCAGCGAAACCTATATCGCTAAGCTCATTGGGTATTTTGCGTTGATTTTTAGGTGATAGTTGCATATTTCCCCTGGGTGGGGGCGCGTCGCGACCAAGACTTCAAATCAAGGGAGTTTGTATATTCTCGATTTCTGACCTTTCTTGCCTTTCATCTTCTTTCAACGGTACATTGAGCAAGAAGGATACCATCTATTCTTCTTTATACTTATCTGAGTAGATGTTTCATGTGTAGATCGCCATCCAATTTCACTCTGTCTTCTGTAAATGGTTGGTATTTATCTTGTTTGTGTGGCGGTGGGTTTACTGATGTGCAATCTCTGCACCTTAATTTCTTTTTGTTTAAACCTCGTCATACTTGCTTTAAAGATACCTTGCATAGTAGCGACCGTTAGTCTTCACTTTGCTCAAGCCAAGTTAGACATTTATAAGTATCTTTTTACTCTCGTCCTGTTTCTTTTTTTAGATTTTTGCTACTCAAATGATCTGCTGGTGTTGCGTGTTAAATGATCACACTCTAATCTGTATAGTATTATCATCACTCTGCTCGTCTTCTTCAATGTTCGGCCACCATTGAAGTGAGTTTGCAAATATCATCGAATATAATATGTAGAAAGGGGTAGTACGTGGTGTTTCTGTATCTTGTGTAGGTGTTTCGTAACTCTTTGAATCTATACACGCGAATGCTTGGCTACATCAATGCTTGTTTGATGGTACTTATAGCATGTTCGTGGAGGTGTTTTTTGGATTTAGTTACATTAAATATCAACACGTTAGTTGTAGATTATTTCTCCTGAAGTTTACTCCCTTCAGCAGTAACATTCTATGCGACACTTTCCTGTTGTTCTTAGGTGTGTTTATTTGGTAATTGTTTTTTGTCCAGTTGCTTCTTCTTCTTCTTAGCATCTTTGTCATCCAATACCTCTTCAGTATTACTTTCTATGAATTTAGTTTTCAGCAAAGGATCAATCAAGTCTTGTATATTCAGGACCTAGCAGTGACAGCTCACGGTCACTCAATATTTCCTATTAGTTCACGGTGAATTGTTGGTTCCCTCCAGGATCTGTATTCATAGTTCTCATCGTGAACACTCTTTTAATTACATAGACAAACTATATAATGTTATTAGATTAAAACTTTCACTCAGCCAAAAGCAAAATTATCTTTTTTGAAAGATAATTATGCAATTATTTGTCTTAATTACATGTACATCAATTTTCTGTTGATTTATAGTACCTATATAAGCCATTACATATCTATGCTTTAAACATAT